>JAJGRW010001123.1:854818-910935 GCA_025461045.1 Carex parvula
CTCCCTTGTATTGTATTTTTAGATCTGATTATGTGCTGTGAGTAGTTCTTTTAGTTTCTAGGGTTAGAGATTGATTCTTGATTTGTTTTGACTTTCTTTGACTTGTATCTTGTATGAACTCTTTAGTTTGATTGATTGTGATCTTCTTTGTTATCTTTTGCTTTGCTTGCTGTGATTGTTGTATGATGTGCCTCTAGGTTTAGATCGAACCTATCAAGGTCATGTGATCATCTCAATCTTTCATCCAAATCAAATGCTTAGGGTAGAATAGTTCGAATTGAAGCCGAAAGGTTGAATTCTCCTCTAATCGACAGATTAGAGGGTGCCTTAGACCTCCAATCGCCACTAGGGGTAGAAACCCTAAAAGGCAATCAATTGCATTCCAACCTAGATCTTGATCCAACAAACGATGGTTGAGGGTTAGGAACCTTAGGTATGGTCTATTGAACCTTTCTAAAGAGTTTAGCACAAGGTACCAGCAAAGGAATGCATTCACTCGAACTGGTAGGTTCTGTTCTGGGAAGCCAGTACGGGTCTTACCAGGGTGGTACGGCCTTGCCTTACCAAGTGAAGTACGGCCTAGCCGTACCAACTTGGTACGGGCCGTACCACTAGAGGCAGATCAGAGATGAAGTCTGAAACCCTGGAAACGCCTTTTATCCATAATCAAAACACAATTTACATTTCTTCTAGCATTTTATTACATCTTCTTGAATTGTTTGATTGACCCTTTAGGAAATTAAACCAAACCAAACCTTTTCCACTTCTAGTTTTTGATTGAGTTTGATAGAATCTAACCTCGCAATTAACCGTTCCTGTGGATCGATACCCGAATATACTACACGATAGGGGTTGTGCACTTGCATCCCTTACTCGTGGAGTGTAACGTGGTTTTAAAAGGTACGCCTCAAGCGTACCGAAACTTGCGTTGCGTTCTGCGCATAACAAGTTTTTGGCGCCGTTGCCGGGGACGGTAACCAATTGCCTAGTTAGATTTTACCTTACTTAGTTAATCTAGACTTTATCTTGTATCCTTTATTTTCTTTTATTTTGTTTCTTTTATTTATTTATTTTCTCTTTTTCAGGAACACTATGGCGATCACTATCTGAGGAGCTCGAGACACCATGGATCTCATGTACAACATGACGACAGACCAACATTGGTTTGGCCGCGACAATTTTCAAGCTGGAGGAGGCGGCCGATCCAAAGCTGATCAGATCACAGCTCTATATGCTAGAGCTGCCGAGCTAGAGGAGGCCATGATCGCAGCTCTACATGCCAAAGCTGCCAAGCTGGAGGAGGCCGTAGAGAGTTATTCAATCAGACTGAGCATGAGAGCAGCCAGAAACCAGCAACCACAGCCATGTGCCATATGTGGGGACAGGAGACACTCTTATGAGTATTGCCCACTGGCTGATTGGAGTGAGGAACAGGAGCAGGATGGCTATATCAGCAACAACAATTGCAATTTCTACGACCCTGCACCATTCGATGACTCGAACAATTGCGTATTCCAACCCGATCCACCCGAGCCGTACGTTGATCCCGCTGAGATCGAATTCATACACGAGCAAGGGAAGGTGAACCAGATGCTGTGGGAACAGTTGCAAAACATGTCCACGCAGATGGCCGCTCAAAACAAGCTGTTGGAGCAGTTGAGTCACATCATCACCTCACGCCAATCTCAACCTGAAAAGCTGCCAGCTCAGCCAGAATGCGAAGGACCAGCCCAGCCAACAGACCAGACCGCACTTGACGCGACCCGCATCATTGAGACACGACCCGCATCTCCACCTGAAGAGCATATGGACGCGACCCGCACACCACCCGATGCGACCCGCATGCCGTGTTCTGATGACCTGGAGACCAAAGGAAGCGAGTCGGATTGGTCAACATGCGATGCCATTCCACCTGATGCGACCCGCGTCAAGACCCAGACAGAGCGGCTGACTCCTGAGCTCAAGCCTCTTCACCTCAGGTATGAATTTCTAAACCCAGATAGATGTTGTCCTGTGATCATAAGTGCAGATCTTGAACCCGATCGGACTGCTTCACTCTTGGAGAAATTGGAAGCGCACAAAAGCGCGATCGGGCGCTCGATCAAGAACTTGATGGGAATCTTGCGGATTTTTCTGATGCAAGAGTGTGATCGCACGGTTCGTGTTCCTCAGAAGTGGGTGCTCCCACCAGTGCCACCTGATCCACCTCCCACCGATGACTGAGCGGGTATGTTTTCTCTTTCCCTTTTGCTTCTATATCTCTTTATCTTTCAGTCTTGAAGCATTGAGGACAATGCTCAGGCTAAGCTTGGGGGGGAAGACGACTTTTGTATCTTAGGATTTACTTTTGTGTTTTAGGATTTATTTTGATTGCACTTAGGTCATTTTTACTTTTCTCTTGCATTGTTAGGTGAAAAATTTGCTTGATTGTTTCGATTGGGGACCTGTTTGAAAATTTTCATGTGATTGGGATGACTTTGGGAAGTTAGAAATAACCTCATAATTGACCAAATAGAACTGATTAGGAACAAATGGTTCGCGATTTGTAAAATTGGAAACTTGAATGTCGAGATAGCATTTAGAAACTGAATTGTGCCATTCAAATATGGAAATAGGGATTCCAAATAAAGAAAGGTTGGGATATCCGTTGGTGTGAATGAACACTAGTGGATGTGTGTATTCATGGTATGTGCAAAACAAATAAAAAAAAGAGAGCAATCAAGAAAACAAAAGAGAAAAAGAAAATGAAAGGAAATGAAAAGACGGAGAAAATAAGAGTACTGGCAATAAGTCTTGAATGGACGCCTTTGAGCTCGTCTCCCAAATTAGAAATGAAAGAATAAAAGTTTTGCACATATCAACACACGAAGTCCGCAACTTTCTGACCTAAGCTTGATTCAAGCTTGGGGGTGCCAAAAAGGGAAAATCTCTACAAACGACGGCATAGTTTAGTGAAAGAATGATAAATCGATAAATTCGAGTAATCAACTTTGCAAGACTTGAAACATTTAGAGTTTGAGGTTTTATTAATCAATTTGTGAGGTGAATCACAATTGACCAAGGGAAGTCCGAATCATAGCAAAAAGATTCTTGCGTTCTTTTATTGTAGCAATCATGTAAGTTTTCACATTTAGGCTTGTATCCGCATTTAGATTTAGTTGTCCAGCACTTTTACCGAGTTTGAAACTTTTTGCTTGAGGACAAGCAAAGGTTCAGCTTGGGGGAATTTGATACCTCGCATATTTAGTCTATTTTAGGCCTGTTTTAGTACCAGATTCGTGCCCTAATTCACCAGAATCATGTGCATTTCATCAATATATCTTTAGAATTTGGTACTGCTGAGTGTTTGTTTGTTTTCTGCAGGTTTGGAGCAAAACACACGAAGAAACGGCGATTTGGGATGATGAGGTACGGCCCTTACCAGATTTGGTACGGGTCTTACCAGACTTAGCCATTTTTCAGCTCATCACGCCTGGTACGGCCAGGCCGTACCAAATTGGTACGGGCCGTACTTAAAGGCGGCCTGACAGATTCAAATTTTGGCAGAGGCTATTTAAAGCGGGGAACTCTCCAATTTCGACATCTATTCCATTCCAGATCCATTTGAGAGCACAGTAAGAGAGAGAAAGAGAGCTAAGGAGCTAGGAGCAAGAAGGAAGGAAGAGGAAAGAGGCGAAACTCGATGGATCTAGCTCCTCCCTCGATCCCTTCGATCCATGGCTATCTCTCTCCCTTTTATTGTATTTTTAGATCTGATTATGTGCTGTGAGTAGTTCTTTTAGTTTCTAGGGTTAGAGATCGATTCTTGATTTGTTTTGACTTTCTTTGACTTGTATCTTGTATGAACTCTTTAGTTTGATTGATTGTGATCTTCTTTGTTATCTTTTGCTTTGCTTGCTGTGATTGTTGTATGATGTGCCTCTAGGTTTAGATCGAACCTATCAAGGTCATGTGATCATCTCAATCTTTCATCCAAATCAAATGCTTAGGGTAGAATAGTTCGAATTGAAGCCGAAAGGTTGAATTCTCCTCTAATCGACAGATTAGAGGGTGCCTTAGACCTCCAATCGACCAGCTAGGGCGTAGAAACCCTAAAAGGCAATCAATTGCATTCCAACCTAGATCTTGATCCAACAAACGATGGTTGAGGGTTAGGAACCTTAGGTATGGTCTATTGAACCTTTCTAAAGAGTTTAGCACAAGGTACCAGCAAAGGAATGCATTCACTCGAACTGGTAGGTTCTGTTCTGGGAAGCCAGTACGGGTCTTACCAGGGTGGTACGGCCTTGCCTTACCAAGTGAAGTACGGCCTAGCCGTACCAACTTGGTACGGGCCGTACCACTAGAGGCAGATCAGAGATGAAGTCTGAAACCCTGGAAACGCCTTTTATCCATAATCAAAACACAATTTACATTTCTTCTAGCATTTTATTACATCTTCTTGAATTGTTTGATCTGAACCTTTAGGAAATTAAACACCAAACCAAACCTTTTCCACTTCTAGTTTTTGATTGAGTTTGATAGAATATAACCTCGCAATTAACCGTTCCTGTGGATCGATATCCGAATATACTACACGATAGGGGTTGTGCACTTGCATCCCTTACTCGTGGAGTGTTAACGTGGTTTTAAAAGGTACGCTCTCAAGCGTACCGAAACTTGCGTTGCGTTCTGCGCATAACACGCACCGTCGCGAACAACAAGGCGATGTGCATTAACACCATGAAAGTCCTTGGATGTTATGACTATGTGCGAGTATCCCTTAATAATATCAATCTATGGGATTTGGCGGACCGCCTACGAACTACAAGAGTCTATTTGCGACCCTCCATCGAATTTCTAGCAACACTACAATGGGATGGCGACATGATCAAATACTGCTTATTCAACCGCCCATTTGCCATAACCATGGAGGAATTTTGCAAGGCGCTGTCCATCCCCACAAATGGCGAAACTGAACTATGCACAAGGGAGAAGCGCACGAATTATTGGGAGATGATCGCAATTGATGAGCGCAAAATATACCGCAAGGATTCACGCCTCATTTCATGGATAGAATTAAGGTATATTCATATTCTTTTGACTAATTCTATATTCCCAACAGGAGAGGGCACAACGGAAGTGCGAGAGAGGGATATTTACTTCATGCGTTGCATGAAGAGCCATAAGCATCAATCGCACGTTGGGCACCACATCTTGCATCACCTCACCTCGGTGGCCGCCGACACAAAGAATAACCACGTGGTTTCCGTGGGTTGTTATGCAACCCTCCTTGCACACCACCATAACATAAAACTCGACAGCTGCACTGAAGTATTCGGCAACAACCGCCTTAACATGAAATACCTAGTGAACAACAACCACGTGCAAGCGGTTTTCAATGCACACACAGGAGACATAATGTACATGTTGAAAATAAGCGAGGGAATGACTCTCCATATCAGAACGGATAAGGGGTCATTCCAGTTTGGATACGAATCTGAACATAGAGATGATGCACAAAGCGACGAGGAAGAACCAATAGAGGAGGAACCAATCGAGGAAGAACCAACCGAGGAGGAACCAACCGAAGAGCTCATGGAGGAGACACATAGCGCATCACACCACTCATCCATCCACCATCATGACAACACCAACGAAGCAAACTCCATGCCCGCACCAACCGGATGGGAACAAGAGACAACCATATCTCAACCCCGCGAACCCGGTCCAACCGCGCGTTACGCCAACAACACCCTCGAGAATTTAAAGAAACGCACCCGCTACTTGGAGGAGTACTTGGACAAGGTAAACAAAGCCCACGAAAATTCCTTGTATGAATGAATACTTGGAATTATGTGTAATCATGGTGCTTGTGACACAAAAATATTTTATTTTTCAGAAAAATACAAAAATACAAAAAAAAAAAATCAGAAATGAGAAAAATCCAAAAAAATAGAAAAATCAGAAAAAAAAAAAGAAAAAATAGAATAAAAGATGGAGGATAAAAAGAGTACGGGTGCCTACACAAGACTGGTTACCAATAGGCTCGAGAAAACCTCCCAAATTTAAATTTTGTACATATTTAATTTTTCAAAAATAGTCACAAGTGCCAACACACTTAGTTGTCATACTTTGCTCCAATCAATTGGGAAGGAAAATTAAAATTTATATCATTAGAATTCCTATTGATTGGAAGGGATCCATTTATAATTAACGGGAAAATTATTACTCTCAAATTTAAGGATATTTGTGAAATAGATTGCTCAATAATAATTTTTCTAGGGTAAGCATAATGAGGTCAATCATGGGGTGAATAAATTGTTCAAGGGAGAGATCATGAATATTTTAAAATTCTAAATTTTTATTATCATGCCAATTGTACCAAACCTAAGCCCCAATTTAATTTTTAAACAAGTCCTTGAGATTGTATGGTTTAACCTAGACCGGACCTTTGACCAGCTGGGATGCCGTTGCTTGAGGACAAGCAACAATTCAAGTTGGGAGGCGTGATCAGAGTCAAAATGACGATGATTTACGTAGGGTTTTGGCTTACGTTTTGCATATTTTCTCACACTTATGTTTACTTTATTAGAGAAAAAGGCTACTGTCACCCTTCTTTATATTTTATTACAGAATACAGGTTTTGGGACTATTTTACACCAAATGGAACTAAAATCAGGTCAATCGGATCAGCGACGCTCATCGACTAAGTCTCTGTTACGGTCCATATTTCCTAATACGGACCAGGCCTAGCACAGACCAGGAGATAGCGCTGGGAGCACTAAACCCTAACTGTCAAGGTCCTAATACGGACCGTATCGGCTGATACGGTCCGTATCCGAAGACATCTCTTGGGAATAACTGCCGACAGCTGTTTCCAGATCAGTTTCTTAGCCCCTACTCAACCTCTACACGTCCCTACACTCCTATATAAGGCCCCTGGGCAGAAGGATTAGTTATCTTTGTAATTAGGGTTAGATTTGATTAAAGAGAGAAGAGAGGAGTGCTTGTAACAATGCCGTTCCGCGGCTAAGTTCCTTTTCTTAGGGCTAGGTAGTAAACTTTGTTACTCTTGATGTTTTGATATATATATATTTCTGTTGATTATGATTTCTTGTTGTTGAAACAAAATGCTTTTGTGATTTACTATCTCTTCATCTAATTTCAATTATCTAGTTTGAGACCGTTAGAGTATTGACAGTGCTTTAATGGCGAGAGAAACTATTTGTATGAATTAGCCTCGTTGAGATCTATTAGGTTTATGTGAAGAAAACCTTAGCGGGGAAATCATAAACCAGACCAACAAAACGCGTACCAAATTCTATCACTTGCGTAAAGTAAATCGCAGTTATCTGTGTAGTAATTTGGGGTATTTGAGAGATCAGACATTTGCGTAAGAAAAATCGCAGTGTCCTATGTAGAATCTCGGTGAAAGATCTGTCATTATTGCGTAACATAAATCGCAATGACCTATGTGGTGTCTTTCATTAAAACAACAACAGGAAATCAGACGCAACAGGAATATATTGTCAAGGCGGATTGAGTGGCAATGGTGTGCCGAAACCCTAGAAATTCTCATCTCTATCTTTATTTTAATTACTTTTAATTGCTTCCTAATTTACATTGATCAAAACAACACCTCTCAATTTACAGATTTCATCTAGCCTTTCGAAAGATTGTGATTCGATCGCTCAAAACAGTGAACCAATATTCCATGTGGATCGACCTCGAATATACTACTCGATAGGATTGTGCGCTTGCAGTCCGAACCGATAGCATTTACGAGTTTATAATATTAAAAGAAATATTGCTCTCTTTTGAGTGATCATCTTCCAAGACAACAAGATATGACCCTTGAGAAATCCTCTCCAAATTACCTAATGGATTTCTCTTCTCTATTCTTTGATGGCGGAAGAAGAAGAAAAACGTATATTTAGTTTCTGTGCTATATATGGCCCTTGAGAAATCCTCTCCAAATTACCTAGTGGCACACAGAGCTGTATTTTTCTAAAGTTAAAAACGTATGTTTAGTTCTGTGCTTTTTCTATTTATCTTGTGTCTTGTGGACCAATCCTTATATAGTGTTATCTATCTGGTTATCTGCCAACTTAAAAAAGATATTTTGTGCGTCCGCGTAAAAAACGTGCAGTCACAATCAAATTCCTGTGGCTGCATCGTATATTCGTGTGGCCTACACAAATCTCTGGAAAGGTAGTTTTCTGAATGCCAAGCTCAGAATCATTCCATCAACTAATTTGATCTTCGTCTAATTATTTTATACATTTATAGACTACACCTGAATACATAGATTGTCTAAATATCTTAATTTTCATATTAGATCACTAATTGTAACAATCATATATGAAACTTAATTGTATAATCATATATGACGTATACCATTCATAATCTATAATTATATTACATATAGGATTGGATTATGATCCAACATTAATTGCTTGTTTTGATCGGGGACCATATTGTAATGAAACCTCGCTACTTTTACAGCACCTTATGCAATGTTTTACAATATATATATTTTTTTATTGAGGTTAACAAGATTCTAAGAAGAGGTTTACATCTACTACTTTCTTTGAAGCCACAGTTGGGTTTGAGAAAAAGCCGGCGAACGAAGTTTGAGGACAATTAGTCAGATCCTTTTCTAAATACTGCATGCGTTCAGAAATCACACATAACTAGTACATTTATGGGTTAAAATTGAATAGTGAAAACATGCATTTAAAGTTAAATTTGAACACATTCGAGTGGGTTCAATATAAACTATCGTCCTTCAGAATTTTTTTCAGTGTTTTTTAACCATCTGAAAACATGAGTAAAAAATGAACATATATGTGTACAAAATTAGTATAGTGTCCATGTAAGAGGTGATTTGTTGTACCACATTCTGAGCACACAGGTTGTCCAAATAAAAGAAAGCAATGCTATCTCCAAGCAAAATTTACACTAGTTCTTTCAAAACCAAGCTAAATGTACCTTATTTTTTTCCAACTTTTTTTTTTTTACTCCAACACGTTCAAAGCAAAACACAAGCTAACTCCATATCTCCGCTCATTATCTTACCATCCTATACATATCATTAAAATAACCAGCACAAGCCAGTTCAAAACCTGAGTTAATCTTGTACTCTCATCTATTATCAAGAAATTAAGTCGACAAATACCAAATTACTCGACCAAATTGATCTAAAAGAACGGGTAGAAAACAAGCAGGTTTAAACCACCCGCCAACAACTAAAGTCGATATTATAATAAAAAGATCAAATTACCTACAACTTCAGCATTCGCTGCTTGTTACTGTAACTAGAAATCCCGCAACTGGACTGACTCTCCTCGTTAGGTATTACTTTAAGCAACTCCGCTTCAGGGAAAGATGAGTTGCATGGTATGTCAAGGAGCAAGTCTTCATTTGAAAAATCATCACTGCATTTTATTGGTGAATCGATTGCTTTCATGTCAGGTGGGGATGAAAAAAGACCACAGTGCTCTTTACCAACAACACTCAGATTTGGTTGGAGCAAACCATTTGTACCGACATTCGTGTCTGGCAAGGGATATGGGATCCATTTTGGGCTGCGCATTATACCACCACTAGTCCCTGAAGTTCGTACAGAAATTAAGTATCACTATTTTGTTATATTAGATGGGAACCATATGGTAGCAGGAACCAACTCCGCTGCTCTCCAAATAGGAGAGCAGGACCCTGCTTTTCTAAACCGAACCGTTCATCTGTGTTGAGATCCGTGCACGAAAAAAATTCAACGGTTCGATTTAGAAAAGCAGGGTCCTGCTCTCCTATTTGGAGAGCAGCGGAGTCAGATCCATGGTAGCATAGCAATCCTTTTCATTTTTTTCTTTTGGGAGGGGGGGGGGGGGGGGGGGGTTGAACCTGAACTGTCGTAATTTATTAGATTACGTGGCCTCTTGAGGGATGCCATGCTTGAACCGGACCCATTTGCCGGCATTTTTCCTAAACTTCTTCCATTCTTTTGCTCCTTTTCCTAATAAGAAAAACAGAAATAAATAATGAATAACCAAATTGGTAAGACAAATCAAGAAGAAAAAAAGAATATTCAATACCTTAATCTGCTCATAAGAGTGGGTCCATTCAGATTTCACAGAGTTGTTTAATAAAAGCCTCCTGAGAGACTTCCAGTCCTCCAAATTTACCCCTGAAAGGCTGAAATTGAAAAGCCCCTCTTTGACAAGCTTTTGAAATCGATTTAAAGCCTCCATGAATTGTGAAGAACTAAACAAGCTCCTTAGACTGCATTTCATTAGATGCGAGAAACTATGAAAGTTAAAACAACAAAACCATGGAGAGAAATTTAGAAAAACTAAATAAGTTGATAAGTTGTACTGAGCTTATGAAGTAAACAAGAACAAGAGATGTACTTCTTATTGGGTTTCTTTTTCTCTTAAATAACTCTTCACATCATAAGAAAATAATAAAGAGCTCTTTTTTCCAAATAAAGTTTGATGCAGTACAGTGCATAACATTAACATGTGCACTTCCTCGACTTACCCTGTAGGAGCTTAAAATAATAAAGGCATGATATAATCTTACCCTGTAGGAGATTGCATTGAATCAGCAGAAGAGAGATACTTGTGCAGTTGCCGTTGCTCATCATATGATAAATTTTTAGAAAAGCACTCAAAATTTATAATCTCCTGCAAAAACAAAATTCACATAAAAGATCATTTCCCTGGAGAGATGAGGGGGAGGAAGGTGGTGTTTTGAACCGACCTTCAAATCAAGTGAAGCCAGTGATGGATCACATGCAACACGGACGCTAGATTGCTTTTCACTTTGGAGTAAATCCCTACAAACAGTAAATAACTTTCAGTTCTAGATGTTTTTTCCAACTTTTAACAACCCAATTTTGTCGTTACACAAGTAAAATTTGTACAACATGTACAAATAATACTCAGTAGTTTAGGTTGGTTTTAACTGGTGTATTATGATAATTGACAATCTTTACAATTACCTATCATGAGTTCTTTACCTTAACTGATTGACCTAAACTAAATTCAAGTGAATTTAGATATTGAATTTTATATAAAATAGTTAATGGAACAATCTAGCACAGCAATTTTGGTTCTATACCTTGTTTTTGGTTTAACCTCAACAAAAGGTGCCCCCGATCTTTTCCCCTTTTCATCAGGGCTCATACAGCTCAAATGGAAAGCTCCATTTCTCTCTCCCCTATTGGGAGGGGTAACATATGGACCCTTCACATCAGTTGGCACAGAGCTTGCCTCTGATTCCTCCTCCACTAACTTTGATTTTGATTTCGATTGTGATTTCGAGTTTGAATTCAAAATCAAGATGCTGCCAGATCCAATCTCAATTGAGTCGGTCGAGTCCATTGGGTTCAAGGTCTCCGCTGGGTAAACCAGGTCTTCTTCTGATGCGGCAGAGAGAGTGGAGAGAGGTGTCTCATGGAGTATGGTGTAAAGATCCTTTGTGAGCTGCTCAACACGGGTCGGCTTTGGCCGTGGGACACCTGTCCGCTTCTTTGAGGGTACCAGTGGGTCCCACATGTTAGATTGTGAAGAACCTGGAAAAAAAGAGAAGTGAATGATCATAGACTTGTGAAAGGTTCTTACAGAAAAAAAATTATATGCACTTGGAGAAAATCTCATTTAAAGTGCAACTCTCACTAATAATTGGTTATAAAATATTCAAACAAAAAGTGATTGGCAAACCAATTTCTAGGAATTGGAACTCTATTTCTCCACATCACTTTTATGTTGTAAATTTTAACATTTACAAGTTACAACATAAAAAGGATCAAACTTGGTATACAATAAAAGAAACTACCAAAATCATACCGGTGAAGTCGCTTGCATCATATTGTGCACAACTTTCAGAATACGAGACACCTGACCCAGAATAAGAGCTCGACTTGGTATTACTGTTCCAGTCAGTTGCCTCACTAGCTCGTTTGAAATTCTGACCCGAGAACGAGTCATTGCTTTCCACTAATGATCTAGGTTTTGGATTAGGTTTCTTCTTGGGCACCCTATGGGCTTCCTTCTGGTGCTTGGACTGGACCATTTTCGATACCGGTATTGGTACACTTCTCGGCTTGACTGGCTGAATGTCTTCTGACTCTATTATCTCTCGCACATGCAACGGAGTGTAATTTGCAAGAGAACCTTTAGTACGCCACCTAGACCCACAGGCATTGCACAGCACAGGTTTTTCAGGAGGTCCATTGCGCCAGAGAGGTGTACCTGTTGTACCAGTGCATACCAGCCTTAGTAGTGAAGCATATTAATTTGAAGAACTGAAATAACATTGCGCTACAAAGGATTACAGTAAAACTGGTCAGGTATCTACCGGTGGGGAGGTCATAGTACGGGATACAACAGAATTGTACCAGGATGGTACAATACCTCATTTAACCCTCAGACTGCTGTACTGCAATTAAAATAATAGAAAAGAATAAATTGAGGTAAACTGTTGCCACATCATCCATGTTATGGGCCAGTAACCAGGTACAATATAGACAAAGCATTACAATAATAATGTTCATTGTAAATTTTTATGTAGATAGTTGAATATATATACTTTGAAACAACAGCTTGTAATATTTATCCAGATAGTTGAATATATATATATACTTTGAATAATGATGTTCATTGTACAAGTAAAGGGAATTTTGAGATTTGTTATAAGCTGAATTTGGTACCAATCAACTAAGCTGATTTACAAGAATTTCAATCTGCGTAAACTACATGCACAGACTGAATTATGAAACTAGTTACACACACCAATTTCGAGAACTATGTAAGACACAGAGGTATCTAACTCTAAATTTGAGGTCAATATCTAATTCCGGAATTTCCCATAATAGAAAATTTTGAGATTGTATTAATAGATAACATTCCTATATTAAGATTACAAATTTTATGAAGTAGAAGCACAGAATATTGTCTGACAAAGCTGAATACACTTGTGTAAATTTTACAAAGACTACTACACAAATGTTTCTCCAAATCAAAATCTGAATCCCTTTTGTTTAAACTAGTACCAGCATAAATTTTACTTTCACACTGAGCTCAGTTCATAGAATTTAGAATCGAACAAAACAAAAATACAGAAGAGTAACATTTCTAACAAAAACATTGAATAATTATAGTCTCATAATTTTTCAGCGTGATTTATCAATATGTTAAGAGGAATATTCAAAGTCAAATTGTTTCTTCACATTTCAATACAGTATAAGATTTATTGGGGCTAGAACAACAAATTTTGAGATTTGCCTCTGGACGAAATCAAGTAGGTGGAAATTACGAAAACAATACAAGGAACAGATATTACTTTAATAATAGTGATAAAAATTGTAACAATTACGTTTATAAAAGAGAAAATTAAGAGGAGCTCACTTGTAACTCCACAATGACGACACGGTCCTTGCTTTCCCATGAATTAATCGCCAAAAAGCGAAAAAAAAAAATCAGAAAAGAAAGGGGAAAAAAACTTCGGTGAGAAACAAATTGAGTAAATTGAAAGGGAAAAGGAGCTACGAATTCTGATAGCGCCCCATATTAAAGAGCGTACAAGAAGTCATCTCCTACAAAACGACGAACCGAAACAACTTTTCGAGAAAAAAAAAATCTCAAAGGAAAGATTATTGTGCTAGTTTTTCTAGTGTATTTTTGTTCTCTTTTTTTATTTCTGGGTCTTCTTTGTTCTCTTTTAGAGACCTGAGAGAGAGAGAGAGAGAGAGAGAGAGAGAGCGCAAGGCATAGAAAAAGGAAGAAAGGGAGATGTTGATGGAATAAAACCCAAAAAGAAAAGATTTTCGAGGTCAGATGTGGGGAGTTAAGTTGGAATATGTAACAATCTAAGGTCAAGAAAGATAATAATTTGATTAACCAAAATTATTTATCCTGTAAATAATAATAAATACAGCGCAAAAGATAGTGGTAGAGAGAAGAATAGGTATGGGGTGGGGGCAACGCTTTCAGAAATTTTTTTTTATTGATTATTTAAGTTGGATTTTTTTTTAATGACTAGTGTGCTATGGGCTAATTAGGCCTCAATTAGTGCTCTACTCTTGTTAAAAGTATATATAGCTAAAAGAAAATGTACATATGCAAATAACATAATCATGCAAAGAATTCATGATTTTTTTAGAAGTAAAGAGCTTTTAGCTAAATTATGAAGTACTTTGGTCAGATATTATTCGCTTATTTTTTTATTATTAATGTTTGATACTGATTAAATAACATTTTCATGCCCGCTTCTAATATCTTGTATAAGTGTGTATATTTTATGATGAAAAAGTTTATCATTTATTGTTTGAGATTGATTAGGTATACAATACGCATAAAATTTGTATACAAGTCGTTCTATTTTTTTAATATATGTGTTCTGAAATTTAGTTGCTTGGTACCGATAAAAGTGGTCCATAAATAGTTGTATCCAAATTATTTCTGGTTAGCAAAATTTTTTAGTCTAAAATAAAAAGTAAATAATTCGAATTGACCTGCTAAAATAATCGGCCCTGCATACATGTTCTGTCTTTTTTTTTTTAGAATTTGTAATGTTGAAAGTTGAGAATAAATGTATATATCTAGCTATTAAATATTGATTGGTTAATTAAAAAAGGTATATCAGATGATATCAAATTATTGTTTTGTTGATTGAACTTTTTTTTTAAATTGTGAGATGTGCACAGATTTCTTAAGATTAATCTGTGTATTTTCAAATTTTAAAAGTCGTTAATTTGTAGAATTTCACATTAATTATCAGAAAATAAAATTGCTTCTTTTTTTTTTCTTTCACAAATTGCCGCTGTTTCTTTTATATCTTTGATAATAGATTATAAATTGTCATAATTTTTCGGATCTGATGATCGAGATATATATATATATATATATATATATATATATATAAACATGATCACTTTTGTTTAATTGGCATGAATCGGTCAAAAGATTGTAACATACAAAAGTCGCGCTAGAGATTTAGACATTCAAGTGCGGATGTACCACACATTCAAATTATTGTATTTTTTTAATATTAGAAAATGATAAACATAATGTTAAGAGATTTAATTCATAATTGCATCTCTAATATGGAAATGAAAGTACAAAACTATTGACTCATTAAGAATTAACTTTGAGTGAGGCTACGGTGCTATGCATAGCACCAATTGGGTCCGTACTATGGCTCAAAATTTGACTTTTCAAAATTCTAACGGTCGATTCGAACCGTTCAACATGATTATAAAATGAATATGTACTTGCAAACTAAATTTTACATTTTTTTGAATTTTTTTACTATTTTTTCGAAAATCACTTGATCTGAACATTGTGGACCATCCAAAAACAGCCTATCTAAAAAAATAGTAAAAAAATTCAAAAAAATGAAAAATTTGGTTTGCAAGTACATATTCATTTTATAATCATGTTGAACGGTTCGGATCGACCGTTAGGATTTTGAAAAGTCAAATTTTGAGCCGTAGTACGGACCCCATCCGTGCTATGCATAGCACCGTAGCCTCACTCATTAACTTTTGTTTTAGGAGTATAACTAAGGTGTTCTTAAGCTCATCAAGTTTCTTCGTGAGCTTAACTCAAAAATCTATCAGATTGGTTTCAAGCGACGCATCTAAACTATTGAAACCGATCTACTTAATGAGTGATGAGTTTACATGTCAAGTTTTAAATTTTCGAACTAATTTAATATAAAGTCATGTTGTCAAAAAATAATAAAAAATGAATACATTAAAATTAACTTATAAACCATATTTTTTTTTACCGCTTAACTTTATATTAAATTAGTTCAAAAATTTATAAATTTGACATGTAAACGAATCACTCGTGAAGTAGATCGGTTTCAATGGTTTGAATGCATCGTTTGAAGCCAATTCACTAGATTTTTTAATTAAGCTCACAAAATGACTTGGTGAGCTTAAAAACACCCTAGTTCTACTCTTTGTTTTAGTGGAAAGACAATATTGTCCGTGAGTGAGAAGTTATAAATTCAAAATTTAAATAAAAAAACCATAGACTACAAGGTTGTAGAATGATTTGGATATGAAAATTGGCTTGGTACCTAAAGGGCTACTCCATGAATAGCTAGAATAGTCAAATAAAAAATAGCTAGAATAGTCAAATCAAGAATAGCTATCAATTGTCTTATTAGAATAGTCAAATCTCAAAATTTTTAGGAATAATCCATTTTAATAAGACAAAAAGTTTGAACTCCCTATTCTAACTATTCTAACCCAACCAAACACCGAATATACTATTCCGAATAGCATAATCTAAAAAATAGCCTATTCTCGACCCAACCAAACATACCATGAGTGTGTATCGTATGAAATAGAGTTGGTCCCAGCCGAACTATAAGAATTTTGGATCTATTTAAAATATAAATGATACACTTTAAGATATGTGTAAATTTACATTGAATGATTGTTGTGTATTTTAGGTATAGAATATTTCGATACACTTTTAACTTTTAAAATTTATAAACCTTCGTACACAATGAATAGATAAGTTGCAAGCGCACAACCTATCGATTGTAGTATTTAGGTGTCGATCCAAAATGAGGTAGGAAAATACTAATTTTTACTAAAGTAAACTACTTTTAAAACTAAACTATTAAAAGTAAAAAGGGGGATTTTGTGTAATTTCGTTTTTAATGAAAATTAAAGGCTCGTAACAAAGTAATTAAAATTTGGGTGTGATTCAAGTTGGAGAAATCTAGAGGTATTCGGTCTACAATCCCTTGCTAATTCTATCTGCTCGGTTTGTTTAAATTCATGTTTGATATGGCAAGGTTTCTAACCTAAGATGTTAAAAAGTGTCACTTTCGTGAATTAATAACGTGCCTAAACAGTTCGGATTTCACGATTAAGTCATTCACCCTAGCTATCTAGACCATGAAGTTCTCGTTAGCCTATCCTATCATTAGATATCAGTACTTCACGATTAAGTCCTTCGTACCCATATTCAATTCAATTCAAGGGGTCTTAATTAGGGATTCGACTTCACGATTAAGTCCTTCATCAAACCCTAACCATAATTCCTGTAATTCCGGTTTAGATTTCAAATTGGTCAATTCTAATCCAAATCCTAAGGTATTTGTGATCATAATTTTTGGTACATACATGATCCTAATATACTTCAAGTCTATTAGACCTAAGTGGGATACTACAATTCAAGTACTAATCATGCATTATTACAAAGAATAAATTTCAGAAATTACTATAAAATCAAACAATCATAATAAAAACTAAGATCCGAGTAAGATAAAATTATACAAGTTCATGCTAAAAGACCCAAGTCCCTAAAGAGGAAGACTAGCCTCTCTCATGGAGATGCAAGCATTCATCAGAAATTTCAATACAAAAATATGGCTAAAGACAAAGAGAAACTAACTAGAAAATAGATTACACCATTTAATGAAAAAACCTTAGTCTTGACTGCGTTTGTTTTGAGAATTCTTCTTCTTCCTTCTTGATTCGCTTCTGTGGATTGGTGATCTTCTATTGATTTCGTCCCCCCCGAAAGAGCAGAATTTTTTTCTTTTATACCCAAAATTGGAGCAAATGGACGTGGGGAATCAATGTATATCTGTCCCAGCATGTTCCCTACGTCTTCACCTTCTATTTTTCACTCCTGTGACGTGATCATATGTGCTAGAAATATGACGTGATCAGATGTGCTAGAAATAGAATAACCGTCGAAAACTGACTTTTTAGGCTGAATGCGACCAGAGTGCGGCCGCACTGCGTCCGCACGGGGGTCGGTTTCCTTCTTTTCTGCTTCTGATGGTTGCGTGCGTTCGAATTCTGGTTCAGTGCGTCCGCACAGGGGTTGGATTCCTCTGTGTTGTGCTCCGAATTTGTCTAAGTACTGAGTGCGGCCGCACTCTCTCTCAGTGCATCCGCATTTGGCTCCCAATTCTTCATTTTCTGCAATTTTAAAGCAAACAAACGCAGTAACTAAATTCTAGGTGTATTCTTTTCTATTATCTACTAAAATACAAAATATTTGATGTTATTTCGTGATAAAAATCAGACCGAATATGTATATAATTTAGATTTAGACTTAACCTGATTCTATCAGATATTTTACCCTGATTTGAATTCCTACTCCCACACCCAACAACATATTGAGCAAGAACAATACAGAAAAAAATTTGCGTGGACCTTTTCTTTTTTAAATTTATGAATCTCCATCGGTTCCAAAATTTCCTTCTGGATCGAAGCAACTGATGAATCTTCTTTTGTTTTCGGTGATGCAACTTTTTGAATGTTGGTTCTTTAAAGAAAAATGGGAAAGAGAAATTAATTGAGATAACGGTTCTGGTCTTTTATATATAAAAACATCAAATTAGTTTTTAACATTTTATTTTAACAAAGTTGCTATTCAATATTGATTAATTAGATGATACAAAAAATTATTTTATATGGTTTCTGTTTCATAAGAGTCTTGAAATTAGTTGTTTTCTATTGAAATGATGCATAAAATTAAGAATTCAGAGTATGTCTGATGCCCATCGGATCTACTTTGGTTTGATGGACTCAATCTCCATCCGATCTGCTTTAAAATCCGTGTGTGTATGCTTCAATTTCTGTGCGCACAAATCTTAATGCTGATCGGATGGTGTTGGAGCTCATTGGACTCAAAAATAGATCCGATATCCATCGGACCTACTCCGTTCTCTCAAATTGAATGTTTGTGAATTTACTTTTGCTTAGAGATAGGATTCTGAAATCAAAATAACATAGTTTACAAGATAATTGCATGGTACAAACAGAATTGGCTTTGCACACCATTTATTCTTCTTGACAATTTATATTTTCTTGACAACAATAGCATGTTTGAGATTAATTAACCTGTAAGTAAGAAAAAAATATCATACGTAAATATTATCATTTTATATTTGTTGATAACAACTTTAATTTGTTGGTTGAGATTGATCGGATGACCTGAAAAAATTAGAGGTATATCAAAATTTCTAATATGATTTGAATTTTAGTACTTTCAAAAACTTCTAATTTGAATTTTTTTGAAATTAGAGATATATGTTCTTGGTCATTTCACATTGATAGAACCAGGGGCGGAGCCAGACTTTTAGACTATGGGAGTCAAATGTGAATGGAGGTCAAGCATATAAATTTTATATGCTGCGAATGGAGGTCAATTTGACAGTTTTATAACATTTTCTACTAAATCATATATAAATTAACCAATAAACACAAAATTTTTGAAAATAAATGGGGATCAATTGACCCCCATTTATTACAAGTGGCTCCGCCTCTGAATAGAACGATAAAATTAAAAGAATAAATAATAGTTCCTTTTCGTTCGCAAATTCTAGAGTATCAAAATAAAGTTGCTACAATTTGAATAAAACTAATGCGATTGCTTCCTGTGCTCAAATACTGATTAAAATAAATCTGCATTCTTGATCTATATATTATATAATATCATCATGAATTATGGGATTGGATGAGTCGATATCCGACATGAATTTGGTCAGAAAATTGTGCAGGTGCATGCTAATGTGCTAATGTATCTGTTAAATTTATTTAAGCGAATAAAATTGTGCACTTAAAAAATAATAGGGGACATAATTAAGTTTTTGCATTATCAGAAATATTAGAAAAGAAAATGTGAATGCCTGCAACAATTGAAAATGTTATATTCTATAAAATACTTGAAAATGATATACATATAGTGCTTAGTGGCTAAAATCCTATTAACTCTAATGTTTGCTTTTTATTTCGTACTAATGTTTTGTTGACTTGAAATAAGAACAACCTAGAGAAAATTGAATATGTCTAAAAGTTCAAATTGTTATTTTTTTTTTATTACGAGTAACATACCTCTAACCGATTATACTTGTATTTTATGTTTTGTTCATGCATTGAATGATTTATATCATTTTGTTTCTTGAGTTTTATAAATTTATGAATAATTCAAGTTAAGGACTTAAATTGTAAAACTCTATAATTTAATGAGTGAGTCTATGGTACTATGCATAGCACGGATTGGTCCGTACTACTGATTAATATTTTCGTTTTCAAAATCCTAACGGTTGATCCGAACAGTTCAACATGATTTTCATATGAGAATATACTTGTGAGCTAAATTTTTTAGAATTTTTTTACTATTTTTTTAGATAGGTAGAAAATCACTGATTTTGGATGGTCCATAATTTTCAGATCACGTGATTTTCTACCTATCCTAAAATATAGTAAAAACAATTTGAAAAAAATATAAAATTTAGTCTGTAAGTACATATTCATGTGGAGATCAAGTTGAACGGTTCCGATCGACGATTAGGGTTTTCAAAATGAAAATATGACTCTGTATACGGACTAATATGTACGTACTATGCATAGTACCATAGACTCACTCTAATTTAATTGTGTATGATGATTACTCTAAATGTACGAAACACCGGTTGGACATTATAAAGTTAGTATGATAAATTTGGTACCATGACCAAAGAGTTCTCCTTTTTTTTTGAAATGAAAAAAAAAAAACCAAAGAGTTCTCCTTGAACAAAGACCCTTACTTCTCTCTCCTCTCATTTTGGCCTTTGGAATTCCTTCTTCCCCACACCCTCTCATGTGTTGAGAACCTCTACCTCTCTAAACCCTCTTTAAGTTAGAAGAAGAAAAAAAAAGGTAGAAACTTAGATTTGAGGAGAAGGATTTGAAAGTACCTGTTAGAGAACTCTCTTCCTTTCTCAATCAAATCCTAAGTGGATACTCGTGAATGTCTTTTCTCTTGAAAACTTTGAGCACAAACAAAAAAAGAGAAGGACGAAACACCTCTTCGATCTCTCCGGCACTCTAGAAAGTCTAGAGAGGTATGCTTAAATCACTTGATTTAATTTATATTCATTTTGGTTTGGTAATCGTTCTTTTGATAGATCCTTGCATGGAAAATGAACAATTTTTTTTTTGAAATTATATCTCTTTGTCCTTGTGCGAGTTCCTAACAGAATCTAGGTGCTGCATCATTTAATTGTACTAGTAACCTCAACTATTATATAATTACATATCAGTGTACCCCATGTTTTCAATGCATGAAGTTAGAATAATTCGATCGTTTTCACTCCTGAAATTGCGTGGATTAATATATGACAAAACCAAAAGGTAGAAATTAGGAAACAATTCTCATTGAATCCCATTATGTCATTTGCCTACAAGAAACAAAATGGACAGACATTGATAGAGTGGTACTAAAAGAGACAATTCTCATTAAATCTACAAGCAGAGGGTGCAGCTGGTGACATGATGCTGGCATGGAAAGACAATTAATACATTCACCAAGGTTGACCCTCAGATTAATACCTACGTACGTACACTCTCTGTCACACTAGCTACAAATATAATTTAGAAATCTACTTCAATATATATTATTTGAAGGAGCAACCTTCATCTTTTTAATAATTCTTTTTTACTATACATAATGTCTTTATCATGGTTTGCACTCGAAACGGTCACAGAAAAAAGGAAAAAAAAAGAAATACCAACACTAAGGAGAAGTTATAAATTATTACATTACTAACTGAACGGCGTTTTTAATTGCATCTAATATATGTACCAGTGTAATAAAATGCGGTTCATACAGCTGCATATGCATATGCAGTTAGAAACCACATAGAAAATGCTATGCAGCCCCTCCTATGCTGTTTTGCATATGCAGTCTGCATATTTGCATATGCAGTCCAACAATCAGCATAATATTACATGCACCAAACATTTATTATTATTTTATTAATTATTAATTAACAAAAATAGTTCTAAATTAATTTGGATCAAGACCCATCCGGACTCATCCATCCAGTTGAGTGGTTTCCTCCTCAGTCTATGATTTTTTTTTATAGGTTCTCAAGGAGCTTCCTTCTTTTATTTTAAAGTTGTGGGACTAAAAGAGCACTTATAAATCGGATAAGCGGACAACAGTTACTGGGCCGAAGGATTTTGGGTCTATTAACTAAGACTGCTAGTTTCAATTGCTCATGAACAAATTAGTAAAAGATGTTTGTGATATATTTTGACTGGAAGGCTCCATTTAGATGTAAGCTCATGCTACTTTGTGTTCTTAAGTGAAAATTTCCATGTAGTAATCTGTGTGTCCGCATATAATTATTTCAGTATGATATCTAGCATGATAATTCAGCCATACTCTTAACTTCTTAAGAATTATTAAATTTTCAAAATCCGCATAAAAATCCGCATATGCGACCGTATACTGTATATGTGGTATGCGGTAGCCTTCCGCATATTGCATGAAAACCGCATTTTATAACCATGATATGAACAAATAACTACAGCTACTAAATTTAGTTTCCTTGCACATTTTGGTGGCATTATAATCCTGAATTCATCTTTCACACTCATTTTGAACTAGAAGTGCTAAACTACGTACTTTGATACCATGTAATTCCAGATTTTTATCACAGCTACATTGCATCTGGAATAACACATGCAGTAGAATTACGTTAGGATTAATTGGTTAATAAGTAATAACATCTAGCTACTATACTGATCTCATCGTATATACATATATATTCCAACACAAGCTGCGAAAACAGCAACGACTTGTCATCCAACAATTATGCTGGGGTATGGTGTTCCACAGCAACACCTGTTTGAAGTAAAAAGAATAAAACATTATTGTTTAGATTTCACATAAATTATCCAAACAAAAAGATAATCAACATCTTGTTAATAACTGAAAGAATTTCCAAAAATGTAAAATTTGATCTCCTAGCACATTTTAATATATATTGAATATCTAATGGTTTGGATCGACTGTTTGGACTTTGCAAATCAGAGAACCGAATCGTTTGTTCCTGAGTCCAGGAAAAAACATTTGTATATTAGCCATTCTCTATATATATTTAAAGTCCAAACAGTCGATCCAAACTGTTAGATATTCAATCTATATTAAAATGTGCTAGGAGATCAAATTTTACATTTTTGGAAATTCTTTTACTATTTATTAAGATGGTTTGAAAACTGCTGTTTTTATTAAATTTCTGCAGCATTGAAAAACAGCGGTTTTCAAACCAACTTAATAAATAGTAAAAAAATTTCAAAAAATGTAAAATTTGGTCGCCAAGCACATTTTAATATAGATTGAATATCTAACGGTTTGGATTGACTGTTTGGACTTTGAAAATCGGAGAACCGAATCGTTTGTTCCTGAGTCCAGGAACAAACATTTGTATATTAGCCATTCTGTGTGTGTGTGTGTGTGTGTGTGTGTGTGTGTGTGTGTGTGTGTGTGTGTATATATATGAGTGAGGCTACGGTGCTATGCATAGCACGGATTGGGTCCGTGCTACGACTCAAAATTTGACTTTTCAAAATTCTAACGGTCGATCCGAATCGTTCAACATGATTATAAAATGAATATGTACTTGCAAACCAAATTGTACATTTTTTCGAATTTTTTTACTATTTTTTTAGATAGGCTGTTTTTGGATGGTCTAGAATGTTCAGATCAAGTGATTTTCGAAAAAATAGTAAAAAAATTCGAAAAAATGTAAAATTTGGTTTGCAAGTACAAATTCATTTTATAATCATGTTGAATGGTTCGGATCGACCATTAGAATTTTGAAAAGTCAAATTTTGAGCCGTAGCACGGACCCAATCGGTGCTATACATAGCACCGTAGCCTCACTCTCTATATATATAAGGGCATTATACGCATATATAAGGGCCCCTCCTTGCTATGACTCACTTTTTGAGTTTTCAAAATCTTAACGGTCGATCCGAACCGTTCAACATGATCTCCATATGAATATGTACTTGCAAACCAAATTTTACATTTTTTAGAATTTTTTTTACTATTTATTAAGCCACTTTGAAAATCGCTGATCCAATGGTCCAGCAGATTTTACTGTTGTGTACAAATTAGTGTTTTTTCAAAGTGGCTTAATAAATTGTAAAAAAATTCTAAAAAATGTAAAATTTGGTTTGCAAGTACATATTCATTGGAGATCATGTTGAACGGTTCGGATCGACCATTAGAATTTTGAAAACTCAAAAAGTGAGCCGTAGCACGGAGGGCTCTTATATATGCGTAGCACCGTAGCACTGTCCTATATATATATATAGTTTTGTGCTCCAATCATGCTCCACATTCTTATTTTCATTTTCAAAGTCCGAACAGTCGATCCAAACCGTTCACCATGATCTTTATATAAAAATGTACTTGGAGACCAAATTTTATATTTTTTGGAATTTTTTTAATAATTTTTTAGATATGTACAAAATCACTGTTTTCAGAAGATTCTGGACCATCCAAAACAGTGATTTTGTACCTATCTAAAAATACAATAAGAAAATTTCAAAAAATATAAAATTTTGTCTTAAAGCACATTTTAATATGAAGATCATATTGAGCGGTTCGATCGATTATTCGAACTTTGAAAATAGAAAAAAAGACGTAGAGTATGATTGGAGCACAAAACCAAGATGCATTTTAACCCTACTCATATATATATATACACACACACTTTAGTTTCTCTCTCTTTATTTAACCCTTTTTAGCTACTGTTTTGTCTCGTTATAGGTGATGGAGCCGGTAGAATGAAATGATATAATAGCGGTGAACCAGCTCATTTATTTTTGCTTGAGAAAAGCTTAAATAACGTATGTATTATATTATATAATTTTATAGTATATTATATTATATTATAGAAGCGCTTCATAATTTCGAACCATTTTTTTTTCAGAAATAATAGGTTTATATATGAAATTTGTAAGTTTTTGAATAAATTTAGTATAAAGTTAAATGATCAAATAATGATAAAAAATAAATGTATTAAAATTAACTTATAAATTACTTTTTTACCGCTTTATTTATACTAGATTAATTTGAAAATTTATAAACTTTGTAAATAAATGTATCACTTATGAAATATATCAGTTTTAATATTTTGAATTTATCGTTTGAAGTTAATTTTAATAGATTTTTTGAGTTAACTCACCTATTAATTAGCCTCAGTGTCATCTGATTTATCATAAAAGCCAATTCTAAGATATCAATAGAACATGAAGTCTCTACATATAAGTGCAGTTCGCATCCTAATATCTTACGCATGTTTCCACCCCGAATTATATCTTTTTTTCGCATGTTTGGATTGGAGTTCTCTGTTCTGAAAAACTTCCTAATACTCTTTTATAGTGCAGAATAGTGTAGATCTGCAGATACAAATACTGATAAAGCAAGTGGTACAAATACTGTATGCATGACAATTTTCCTAATGGTGCAGAGTTGCAGATACAAATACTGATAAAGCTCTGTGTAGTAGCCTTAAAATGAGCTAATACAGTTGTGTTCGTCGGAATTGGTGTCGTCACATGGAGAGTGGTTGTGTCGTCCCTCATAAGTCGTTATCACCATGCGGCAATCCTCTGACAACCTCTCGACTCGCTTCTTTACACGGCAATTGCTATGTGTGCACCTGTAATAGCTCCTAAATTGCACAATAATTACTTAGAGAAGGAAAACAAAAGAATATGATAACTTCATAATGATACAGGACATTAGAGATCCCAGTACACAAACAAGACATCTTCTCATAATCCAATTAGTAGGTATATAAACTTGCATGAAAATATCCTAATTAGATGCTTAATTTTTCGATTACTCAGTCACAATCTTATATTTCTTTCCTTCAATTGTCAAAGAATATCGACTGATTTTTCGTTAAGAGGTTTTCATCAAATATGTGTATCTTAGTGTGATAGTAACAGATAGTAGATAGTCTTTAGTAATAGGTAGATGATAGATCATGGATCTACACCATGAAAACCGGTTCCAGCAGAGATTACAGAGCGTCTTTTCTTCGTTTATCCAATGGTGGTCAGCCTGTGGTCCGGATAGGGGCGTAGCTAGGATAATTAGGAGTGTGGGGCAAAACTTTTAGGTGAGACATAATTTTGTTATTATTTTGAATATTAAGTATGTTTTTATAATTTTTCTGAAGAAAAACATGAAAATAGAAGTATATTTTGGAGGAAAAGTTGCAGGAGTAGGCAAAAAATTTATAATTTTTTTAAGTTTTAGAATAATTTTATAATTTTGTTCGGAAAGACAAAAAAATAGAAGTATATTCTTGAAATTGTTTTGAGCCAGGGTCGGCAAGTGCTCATCCCTGACTCCACCTGGCTATGCTGCAGATGCGAATTGAGATTCTGTTTTAGTTCATGCTCATCATGGATATGCAGCGAAGTCATCAGCTCATTCCTTTTGCTTTGCTCACTACTGGTACAAAGCAAGTCAGTATTGGATGCTGCTGGTATTGGAGGTGCAGTTTACTGTTGGGCTGTATTGCTACTGGTACATTAAATGCCGGTAGCAAGTGGTACAGTCTTGCACTGCCTGAGTGTCAGTTTTGCTTTGTTTTAATTTTTATATATTTTTCTTTGATTCTGTTATCCAATGGTGGTAAATTTAAGCTATTACCGTCCCCAATAAAATATGAAAGAAAATCAAGAAACTAAAATTGCACATAATACTTTTTTGCATTCATATTAAAAACTGTATTGCCAGAACAAATGGCTAGATTTATTTTTCTATCTGAGCAAATTAATTTAAGCAAACTGGATGTTGAATATTCAATCAATTGGGACTCGGTACCAGAACTCTTATAAATATACACAGCTGTGTATATTTTCTTCGCTAATTAAGTCCTTTAACTCCTTTGATGGAACTTCAAAATTCATGCTACTCATTATGGCACTTTTACTTTTCTCAGCTAAAATGTGATTGTGGGTGCCTTATCGATCTTTCGTAAATATAAAAAAAAGCAAGTTAAAATTCAATTCAAATAAATTTCAATAAAAAAGAAGAATTTTCCTTAAAAAAAAAAGAGATAAAGGGTAATAATGTACCTTGGATGGAGGCAGTTTTTGACAACTTTCTGACCATACTTTCTCCATTTGTAACCATCATCAAGCACATCTACGTCGCTTCTTGTTTGGAAACAAAATCTCGGTTCTCTCATTTTTCTCCTTCCTTTTATTTTGTTCCTCTCCAGCGAAGCCGGTGTACTCTTCCACCTAAATCAGAATTCTTTAACACCTCAGATATATATATTTTTTTTGGATCAGAAAATCTGAAGGCTCATAAATGAGGGATAAATGCATACCACGAGCTCGAACTTTCTTTGCTAGAACTGATCTGATCAGTAGTTTCATTGCTTACTTGCACTTCTGATAAATCAGCCTGAATAATTTTACATTATCCTTTTGAAATTTCTTTGTTTCACCAAGTATATTAGATACAGACTGAATATAACAAAACAAAGTACTTTTATTTATGATTAAAAGAAAAAGGACAAAAGAGTAATAACAAAAATGGGTTTAACTATAGTATATATCAATATATGTAGAGATACTGGTTAGTTCCAAGAAACCATAAGAAGAACAGAAACTAAAACTAATGCTTGTGCCCGTAACACAATAATAAACCTAAAATACAAACACAAAAAATAAGTTATATATATATGCAGTTATGCACCTCTTCATTGACCCAGACTTTAGGTAAATCATGCTTCCCTGAAGTTAGATAACCAGAATTACAAAATGATACCGGCACCCCTGACTGGTACGCGCTGGTGATGTGTACTTGCGCCATTAAACCCATAGCTTGAAGGCTTTCTTCGGGTTGCCCGAACTCCATTTGGAGAGTAGCAGATTGTTTTAAGAAATTAGAGGTGTTTGTAGTCAAAGAGATATTGGAGCTTGCGTTCTCCATAGAACAATCAATATCTTCTCTCTTTCTCAACTTCTATCTCATTATTTGTCTATCAGGTGGGTGTTTTAATTTATATGATTGGTTTTGCTTTGTTCAGTCACCTTTTTCTCTCTAGATTAAAAGGCATGTCGAAAGGCTCACTCCTTTGTGTGGTTTGATTGACTGGTAAAAGCAGTAAAGCACCATTAAAAAAATGGCCACACAAACAATTTGTATTAGAAACACCATTTAATAAAATAGAAGTATTTTCTTTTTATAGATATCCAGTTTTCGGCAATCAAGTCCATAATTAAATCGTAGTAGTATAAACCGTGACGGTAGTATGTGGCTTTTTGAACAGGGATTTCTTAAAATTGATATATATAGAAATACTTTTTGCTACGAATATTCTTTGCTCATTCTATAAGTGTTATTTTCTATATGTACAGATAGAGTCTTGTTTGTTTTTTTCCTGCACACTATATATGTCATGCATTTCTTATCAAAAGCTGTTCTGAGTCCTTGTGCATGCTTCTGCTCCACTAGAGTGCTGCATAGTGTTTTATACATAGAAGGTAAAATCGGCCGTTCCGGAGCGGAATCGGCCGATTTGGAGCGGAATCAGACTGTACCGATCCGATTTGAGGCCGAGTTACTCGGTTAGTGTAGATTTAATCAAATTTTGTCCATTTCGGCCTGATTCCAGTAAAATTCGGTCGTTCCGAAGCGAATCCAGTCAAATTTCGGTCGAAATAGACCGATTCCAATTAAATTTCAGCCGAATGCGAATTAAACTCACTCCAAAAAAAAATTCCTATACGTTAATCGAACCTAAGTCGTCTTGCTAAGCAACCAAGCAAACTACCACCAAACCATACAACCTTTGTTGTTAAAAAACACAACTCATTTATATATATGAGAATTTCAATTTGTACCAGTCCATTCAATCACGGATTGAGGACTGTTGTCTTTTTTTTGTTTGACTGGACTAAAGTAGAATACAGTTATATATACTGTTGTAATTATGTTAGTTCTTATGATGAGATGTCGAGTATGTCAGGGTTTAGTGGGTGGTATAATCAGCCACCGTATGCATACGGATATGAAGATGTTAACAATCCTTCATTTGGGTCTACAATGTCTTCTTTTTTTGGTTCGGGACAATAATACCCTCATTTCTATCATAATACAGACGATGATGAAGTGATCCAGCCAGCACGACATAGTTTCTGGGAGTGAAATAGTGTGTTTTTAGTTGTAATGCTTGTATTATATTGTATTAGTGGATTATTTGATTGTAATAATTTTTCTAAATTTTTTTATCTTTTTTTTTTCTATTTTTTTTAGTGTAAAACAAATTTTTGGCAAAAAAGTCTGATTTTCTGATCCGATTCGGCCGATTCCGATCCGGATCGGGATCGGACGGTGCCAATCCCGATTCCGATTATGATGTTTCCTGCTATGGTTTTATATAATTTAAACTTGTATATATATTCCCATTTTATATTTAACTTTCTGGTCCAATAAATAATTATACTTTTTCATATGCATATATGTGACATATAAAATTGTGATTCTCAATTAAGTTGCTGATGCCATTCAAGACAATTGAAGACAAATCAGGTAAATGTGTTTTGTTCCTTCCAATAATAATCAATTCCCAAAACCTACAAATTATGAATAGTTTTTCCTGTTTTGTATAGTTTCTTACTACAGCAAGGAAAAATAATTTTTCAACATCCTGCCAATTTATTCTTTCTTAACTTTTCTTTTCTTTGATTTCCTAATGATCCAAAAATACTGCCAACAGAAAATAACCTATATGTATACATTCGGATTAGATCTATTAACAACATCCTTAACAATCTTGACACAGCGAAAACAAATAGCAAGTACTACTAGAAACTTGATCATCTATTTCTTCTTGCATTCTTATCAAACAACAACAATCACATCATTCAGCAATAACCTTAACTAGAGTAACAAAGAAAACATCAAAACTTGGACACCCTTAGAGAACATTTTTTGCTCTTTCGCATAGAGTGAATCTTGAGCAATTTAGGTCCCCCCCCCTCCACCCAACTCCGTCCTTTTCACTCCTTGTAGGCTTCATCCCCGACACAACACCCTCTCTCTCACTCTCGGTACTACCTCCTTGAGCGGAGAGGAGAATGAGGGAGAAGGGAGTGACCGGAGCCGACCAGAGCTAAAAGTGCAGTATCGTCAGAGCTCAGAGCGTAGCTATATATGTAGAGTCACATTTCGATTGGAGTGTGGCGGTGAATAGATCCGCTCGTTGTTGGAGCGCAGTGGCAGTCCAAGAAACGGATCCGGTCATGAAGCGAGAGGAGAGGAACCGGGCATGCATGATGTCTCATATATCCAACAATACAACATAAATTTCAGCTGTGATATATGTATCAAACAGATATCAGATAATGAAACTCGGAGCATGGTGTCTCATATATCTAACTATTTAGTCGTTTGATTTATTTTGAATTATTGCAAAGATATTGAAAGTTATGACATTACTCATAACTAATATCAAATGATTATTAATTCCTAATCCGTCATGAAAAAATAAAAAAAAGAACTTATCGATCGACACGTACAGTATATATATGCAACACTTTGAACCAAAACCTATATATAAATATATATGTATGTATGTATGTATGTATGTATGATTTCTGTCGTGTACTCTGAGACAATATAATGCAAAAAGAACATCAATAGATGTACTCTTGACTTTTCACTGCTGTTTTTGCTTTCCTTGTCATTGCTCATTTGTCCTTCTCATTATTACTCTTTTGAGATTTCTCTATGCATTCGCTCTTGGACCTTCCTTTGAAAATTGATTTTAATGAGAGAGAGAGAGAGAGAGAGAGAGCAGGAAAAAGTCGTCATCATAACAATTAGAAAAGGTATATATATGATCATATCGTGATATACTGTTATGAATCCAAGTGATTGTACTAACTCAACTGAATCTTATCTCAAGTCTCATAAATATTTTTGAGTATCTTTTTCTTAATTTCTTTATCGCTTTTGCCAATACATATTTTGTTGCTCAATCAAATATTGAAGAAACTAGCTCTATCATTTTATATGTTGCTGCTCCTAATTCTGACCAAGTATCAATAAGAATTAAAGAAGTTTGACAACTTAATTTCTTACTGATTTAGTGAAATGTTCGCAGAGAAACAATATATATATATTAAGGGAAACAGTCTTTATTTAGTGGCTAAGAATAACATTAATCTTCTATTATCATGGCAACATAAAATTACAAAATTTCAGAAAAAAATACTTGAAATAAATGAAGAGTGAGGCTATGGTACTTTGCAAAGCACAGAACGGTATGTAGGGTGGATCAATATATCTCTGTTTACGAAGTTTATACAATCAATCTGAACCGTCACATGATCTATGTGTAAAAATGTACTTGAAAACCAAATTTTATATATTTTTTATTTTTTTTATACTTTTTTTAGATAGGTAGAAGATCATCTGATCTGAAGATTTTGAATCGTACGAAAATAATAATTTTCTACCTATCTAAAAAAAATAGTAGTTTTTTTACAAAATATAAAATTTGGTCTTCAAATACATTTACATGTGGGAATTATATTGAGCGGTTCGGATTGGCTATTTGAAATTTGAAAATGAAAATATAAATCTATAATACGGACCAATCCGCACTTTACAAAGTACTGTAGCCTCACTCATAGTTGATACCTCTCACCGAGATGACAAGGATCAAATGGAGCGTATAAGCAATACTGATTCTATTGCATTGTAAAAACATTTTTTTGATAATTTTTTGAAAATATTGTTCTGTTTGTTTTCAGTGTATCAGAATCGGACCGGACCGTCGGTTCGGCAGGAAAATACCGGAACCGGTCACCTATATAGTTCGGTTCCTTAAATGAATCGCTTATGCAGTTGATCGAGCTAGCCAAAATTCGGTTTTTTTATCGGTTTTATTAATAAAACGGAAGCATTTAGAAAAAAAAACGGGTTTAAAACATATTTTGTTCTTCTTTTTCCTCCTCCGATCTCGCAACTGATACTAGTCTGACTAGTGCTTTTCGAACTACTTCCTGTGGACATGTTTGATGGTTTGTGCTCCTCTCAACGGAGCAATTCTTCTCTCGCACTAGATAAGATCTTGATTTTGTGCTCAGGTTATAGCTACTGAAAGAATGTTCTAGTAAGCTTGTACACTGAAAGCTAACTAACACGAATGAAAAAGACAAAAAAGAGGAGAGCCTAAGCATGCACGAATGGAAGAGACTAGATGAGGAGGAGACCCTGCTCGTTAGGGAGAACCCATCTTCTGTTTTCGATTCATTTAGTTTCACACTAGATCTTTTATGGTTGGTTATCGTGTAAACTTTTATATTTCTTCAAATTGTTAAGGGTTCAATTAAAAAGCATACGGGACTTCTCTCCAATAGCAAAACAGAAAATTGATTCAATCTCCACAAATTACAGGCTCAAGTTTCAAATTAAAGCACAAAGAACATAAGTTAATATATCTATTTTCACCATAAATCTATAAAATATGTATATTATCTAAAATATAACAAGCATATAACTATTTAAAAAATCAGCGGTCGAACCGATTGACCTGCCGGTCTTACCAGAATACCGTTGACCCGAAGCTTTACGGGTCGACGTCCTGTCCGGTTCTGATAATATTGATTTGTTTATGAGAATTCTTTTTATGATTTTTTAAAATATTTAACAATAATATTCTTATTTTTAAAAGTTTGACAATAATATTGCTATTTCTTCAACGCATGTGTTCATGAGCTATGCTGAAATCATGCATTTAGATAATTAAAAAGGCAGCCTCTGTAAATACCAAAAATACCGAAATTTTTATTTATACCATAATAAAAAATAAACCAAAACACCAAAGGGGATTTCGAAAACTACCCGCCAAGTCAATTTGCGGCTTCAAAAATAGAGGGCCGCCAAATGCTAGCGGACTGAAATAAGCAGCACATTTGTTTGATTTTTATAATAATTGTTTAATAATTTCCAGAAAAGGAAAAAACACAATAATTTATATATTTACTAGAAGTGACTTTTGAACCGGAGTCAATAATTCTAATACAAAGTATTTTTTTTTTTTCCAGTAACACACTAAGAAATAGTTTAATTTTTTACAACCGGGAAAAATTATGTCTGAAAAATGTTTCGGAGTTCTTCTAAGATACTTTATTCATTTTATTTAATTTTCTTTCTAACATATTTAAATTATTAATTACTATTTCTATTTTTGAAAATTATTAAACAATATTATTTGATCAAAATCAAGTGCTGAGTTTTTGTTGTGTTGTGGCGGGTCCGCTATAGCATTTGGCTGCCCTTCAGTTTTGGGGCCGCAAATTGGCTTGGCGGCCTGGATGTTTTTGGAATTCTTTCAAAATCATGATTTATTTATTTATTTATTTATTTTGGAGAATATGGTATAAATAAAAATTTCGGCCAAAAATATAGTTGACTCAACGTAGACATTTTGAAAGCATGCTCCATTCTGCGTTCAGACTGTATGTTTGGATAACTAAATTTTTAAAAATATTTTGTAGTTCTTTGAATGTATAAATTTAGAAAAACTTGTGAATACATGGATTTGTAAAAAATGGACGTAGTATTCTCAATTTTTTTAAAATAAAAATAATACTGTTAACTGTTTTAAAAACTGCGGCAGAAAAAAAAAAATCTCTGTTTGTGTACCCGTTGCGAAAGCCATATGCCTAGAAAATAGAATTCGGATCCCTTTTAAGTAAACTCAAAATTTGAGCTTAGATCCGGACCGTCCGATTTACTTTGGCACAAATATTAAAAAAGTTCCATATATTCTACTTCAAGTTGAATTAGTTCAAATTATGATAGGATGGTACAGATTCAAACTCAAAATTTGAGTTACTTTAGGGGATCCGGACCTTAGACAATATCAATTCTTCAGGGAATACTCTGCTGCTTTTCTTAGAGAAAAACAAAATTCTGTTTTTTCGATCTCAATTATTAAAAATCATTAAAATTTGTGCATAAAAAAAGTTTTTTTATCGAAATACGTGAACGAAAAATTTTGAATTATTAAAATCAGAAAAACTGAACTCTGTTTTTCTCTTAAAAAAGCAGTAGAGTCGGCTACGTTATCCAGACTCACAAGTGATCACTGATCACCCATGAAATTTAGTGTAAAAGCATCAAACCAATCAAGGAGACAAAAAGTAATTTTCCAGTTTCATGTTGGGAAAAGGGTTGCCAATTGTTCGTCTAGGATCATATGCTCAGATCTCTTGTGCTAGTGGGTAAAGCGTACCACTTGAGAGTAGGTCTGATGCCCATCGGACCTACTCTGGTTTGATGGGTTTATTCACCGTCGATTTGCTTTATGATTCGTGCAGAATGCTTTAAAATTCGTGTGTATTTGTTTAAATGTTCGTGTGCATAAATTTTAAATTAAATCGGGCGGTCATTGTGCACGTTGAACCTAAAAGTAGGTCCGATGAGCATCGGACCTACTCCGTTCTCAAAGCGTACAGCCAAATGTATTTAGTTTGAATTAGTCTCTGTTGCTATATAAGAGCCCACATAATGTAGCAAGTGGTTTGAATTAGTCTCTGTTGCTATTTAGTAGGAATCACAGTCCTTGTATTAAATTATTGATAAATAAGATAGGAATCAAGTTCCCAATTTTATATTTTATTGATGAAATGAAAATACAATACAATTAAAAAAGTATAAAAAAGCATAAAATCTATCAATAAATATTTAATAGAAAAAAAATAAAATTAAGAAAAATGAAATAAAAAGAGATCTTTGCAGGAGTAACATAGTAGTGTTTTGCAGAGTATAATTTAGGATCAAATCTAGTAAAATAATGATGAGCAAAGTTAATGTGTGCTATGGTGCTACACATAATTTTTTATATAACAAATTGTCAGCGTGGAAATCGATTTACTTATCACTTATATATAAATACAAAATTTTAAGATTTTCAAATTTATTTAATATAAAATGAAGTAGTCAAAAGTTGATTAAAAATAAACACATTAATATAACTTATAAAACTTTATCGATGAGTATAGCACATACTAGCTTTATTAGTAAAATGATCACTGTTTTAAAATACGACTTCAACTGTGCATGTATATTGCATATATAGTATATGCAGATTTTATGCAAATTCATATATAAGGTTTAATTTTATAGTTTGTATATGTACTACGTAGACTAATATGAAGGAAGGGTCTTATTTTATTTCACTTCCGTAATTTCAGTTTTTGAAGTCAAAATAGTTAAAATGAACTATTGATCACGGGCGGATCTAACGCTTAGCCAAAAGTGATATTAAGTTATCCCTATGATTGAAATTTAATTAAATTTTCATTTGTTTATAGTTTTTACATATTTTAGTCCCCTCATAAAATGATAGATGTGTATTTGTAGTCTAGTGGTTAGAGTTTTAGTTAGTGTTTGTGAGATCTTGAGTTCAATTTCTAGTGACCACACAGTTTTTGCCTTTTCACATAATATGTTTTTATAATTTAGCCTCCCTCTATTCAAATTTTCTAGTTTCGCTCATGGCATTGACCATGATGACTATATTAAAATGTGTTTGGAAATCAAATTTTGTATTTTTACTATTTTTTAGATATGTAAGAAAACACTGTTTTTAACGATCCAAAATATTATGTTTCAGTTCAATTTCTACCTACATAAAATAAATTATAAAAATATACCACGAGGACCATATAACACTATTTTTGTGGCTTCTTCAATAAAGCATATTTTTTATGATTTACCTCACATTTCAAACCGTGCGGTAAATCCGCATATGTGCATTGCATATTACCATGAGGACCGTATCTATGCGATCCACATGACAATATATATATATATATATATATATATATCTCTTCATAATATCATATGCGACATTTTTATTAAATATCCAAAGTTAAATAGAAATTAATTAATATACTCAGATCTCCTGAGTTTTTATAAAAATAACTCTACCGGTTATTTTCTGGCAGTACTCAATTTAATCAACTACCGGCCAGAAAATGGTCGGTACCCTGTTTAATTCATTACCGGCCAGAAAATGGCCCGTACCTTTGCTATATATATATGTGGAGGGTTGGCCTAATTTCTCACCATTCATTTCATCAAATTTTACACTATCTCTCCTCAGTTGAGCTCTTTCTCTCAAATTTCTCCATCTCTTCCCAAATTTGCAAGTTAGTCCCTCTAATTTTTTAAAAATTCATTTTTAATGCAAAATAGTTGTAAAATGTTAGAATTTGTTAGTAATGTACCAAAAATAGAATAATTTAGTTGTAATTAGTGTTAAATCCGTTGTAGCTAGTTTTAATTATTAAATTTAGTATAGTTAAGAGTAATTAGTTAAATTTAGGGTTTAGGGTTTAGGATAATTTATTGTAATTTAGTATAACTAGCATAGTTGATCATATTTTAGCGTATTTTAGTATTTTTTACCATAATTAGGATAATTAAGCATAATTTAGTGCAATTTAGCATAATTAGAATAATTAGACCATTATATTATTTTAGTCTATTATAGCATATTTTAGATTATTTTAACCTATTATAGCCGAAATTAGGTTATTTTAGCCTATTATAGCATATTTTAGGTTATTTTAACTGCAATTGGCTTATTTTAGCATGTTTTAGCATAATTAAGCCTATTTTGACTTTTTTTAGCATATTTTATCGAAATTAGACTATTTTAGCCTATTTTAGCATATTATAGCCTATTTTATATTATTTTAACCGCAATTGGCCTATTTTAGCATGTTTTAGCATAATTAAGTCTATTTTGGCCTATTTTAGCATATTTTGCCGAAATTATGCTATTTTAACCTATTATAGCATATTTTAGGTTATTTTAACCGTAATTGGCCTATTTTAGCATGTTTTAGCATAATAAAGCCTATTTTGGCATTTTTTAGCATATTTTGTCGAAATTATGCTATTTTAGTACCGAAATAAGGGTTTAGGGTTTACTTAGCGTAAATTAATAGAATTTTATTTTTGACATTAGGATGGCTAGAGGACGGGCTAGGACTCGTCCAGCACCACCTGTAGTTGACCAGCCGATCGAGACTAGCAGCACAAAGCATTTCAGTCCTCTCCTGTGAATGTCCCATCACGAGCACCGAGTCTCACTGGCTTCTCATGAGGTACGTATTTTTTTAGCCTTTTTTTAAATTTTGTTGAGTTTAAATTTGTTGTGTTCACCATTTGGATTACTTTTTTCAACATAGGACACGTTTCTTTTAGATGTGAAGTACCGGTGCGTTCACATGCAGTACTACCTGGTGATGGACCAATACCTCATCAATCTGGGCCTCTACCAGGTTGTCGACATCTTGCGGACTGGGAGTGGCATTATCAATGCATCTCTCATCACAGGACTGGGAGTGGCTAAAATTCTTAAAAATGCAGAAGGATAAAAAGCAAATGTTTGGGCCGGTACTCTTGCTTCAGCACTAGTCATGGTCATGACTACCGATGGGCTGATCTATCCCGAATGAGCCTCCAACATGGGGAGCGCCCGATAATCTCAGATGCCCGGCATATGCCAAGAAGTGGCATGGTCCTCACAACTACGTCGATCGGACCCATGTTAGTACCATTGGTATCAAGCCAGTCCTTTCAGAGCTGTAGAATTTGGCTACATATCTTGTTTAGTGGACATCGTACGACCAATTGTACGAGGATGAGCAGTTGCGGGGGAGATGGTACTATAGAGGTCTACTCGTACACTTCAGGATAGTGGAGCACCACTATCCATATCGGGTACTTCGTTAGTTTGGACATGTGTCGTTGATTCCACAGACTCATCTTTGTCGATTTCCACCATCAAAGACCTACACAAGTAAGTCGTATCATATTATATATCATCTCATATTACTTGATAGCTTTGTATTGCAACTAACGTGTTCCTTACAAGACTAGCCACTTAGGGAGATTGGAGCGATCATTTTCAGGAGTACTACACTAGGGCAGAGGCTCCAGGGCAGTGCGACTTTTATCATGTGCCAGATGAGCTCACACAGACTCTAGGACATCTCCTATTGAGGTATGAGGCTTGGTACTTCCGGGTCTGCATGGCTATCATATATCTACAGGGCGATTACGGTACCTATTTACACAATAGGGTCAAAGACGATGATAGTGACACACCCAACAGTAAAAATGAGCTCGTCAGGTAATGCGCCTAAAACTATATAGTTCTTTCCTAACTAATTAGTTCATCACGGTTTGATCTACAAAATAATTTGTTTTCAGCTTTTAGCCTCACTTAAAGGTACCGCGCATAGGATCACCATGCTGGAAAAGAAGAACTGGAGACGTCTTGGGTACTACTTCCTCAAGCTTGAATGCCAATTTTATTGAGGATGCCAGGCATGGTGGGCAGCTCATCACAATACTGCGAGACGCTAGAGAGAACATCAACTGGTGTGAGATAGATCCGACCTAGCCCGAGGCGAGCCTGGTTATGCTAGATGAGATGTCATCTCCCCTCGATGAGCAGCCAGAGTGGGACTACCATCGTTGGGTATTGTCCATGACTTGGTAGGAGGCATTCTAAGATGCACATGGACGTCCGGTTCAACCTCTGGTCTGTCATATTTCATTAGTTGTCCCATTCGTACAAATTTATTCATTCAGATTAAATTTACTTAATTATGTGTATGATTGCAAGGTCCGGTCACAATGCCGCCACGGCCTCCGGAGTCCTTTCCTATAGATTTCGAGGAGCTAGTGTTCAGTCTCGATGAGATCGGAGTATACGAGGACGACCCGGCCGATATACTGCCACCGGCATACCACGATATGAGACAGAGATGCCACATGATAGAGAGGCCAGTTGTAGCGGGTCCCAGACTCAGCCTGACTTTGGACTTAGTTCGCTGCATCCATCTTCTGTAGACCTCGGCCAATCTCTAGGCCGACGTATGACTCAGTCTAGGATACCGCCGAGCGGTTATGCAACAAGGCCGAGGCTGATGTCGTTACCAGCTGAGCGATGGTCCCCCTATCCGTGGTGGTGATTGTTTTGTACTATTTATATTTTGTATACTATATTATGTTTGGTGTTTTTATGTTTGGATTATCTTATATTTCAGTTCTTTTTTATGTGTGCTTTTATGGTACTATTTTTATATTTTTTTAGATCTTTTTTCGTCACTAACTTACGCATAATTATGCAAAATTGTGCTAAAATAAAATAAATTATCAGGATTATACTAATTTAAACTAATGAGAATTGTACTAAAATAAAATAAATCATCAAGAATATGCTAAATTAAACTAAAACAAAACAAATTATCATGATTATGCTAAACAGAAAATACTACAACAACAACAAAAATACTACAACATAAAATCTGAACGGAAAATACTACAATAAACCCTAAAACAGCTAAAAAAAAAAATTAAGTACCGGCTATTTTTTGGTCGGTAATGAATTAAACAGGGCACCGATCATTTTCTGGCTGGTAGTTGATTAAATTGGGTACAGCCAGAAAATGACCGGTAGGAGTAATTTTATAAATAATCAGGGAATCTGGGTATATTAATTAATTTCTATTAAACTTTGGATATTAATAAAAATGTCGGCATATGTGGCTGTCCACACGACTATATTAAATATTAAATGATACTTTAGCTCAACTTTCGGTGCTCCACATTCTCACCTCATTTTCTAATTTCAAAACTAAAATCAGATCAGAAATGGCTGTCGCTCATTTTTTTAAAACAGTCTGCGAAAATTTGTATTAATTTTCTATTAATCAAATGAAAAAAAATATAAGATGCGAAAAGAGGAAAATAATAAAATAACACAATGACGTAATCAGTAACTTGTGTTCTTATATATATACTATTTTTTTTTATAAATATTGGATGCATATATCGACTTAAAATTTTCCTTCTGAATTCATAAAAAGAAACATTGCCCAGGCCCCCACTTACCTATTTAGTCTCGAGAGACAAGGCGCATATATATCCATTACCTTTATATGATAATGCGCAATTTTAGGTAACTGTATAATATGATAACATTGTTGTCGCCATGCATATGTAAGTCGTTGTGTTTCCTCTCTTGCAATATGTTATATAATTAATTTAAAAAAAATAAACAAGGACCTCTGTTAATTTAACATAATTTTTCATAAAGAGGCGAAGACTATCATCGCTATGTCTGCAATTCTGATATATAATATTAATATGTTTGAACTGTGACAGATCAAAAGAAAGTAAAAAAATGTATTGAATATGAGGGGATCAAAACAAGCTATAACAAATTATGTTGACGACAAACTTATGTAACAATTCATTTATTAAATAAAAAATTATAAGTATATTTTCTATAATATATATGAAATGTGTTATTGAAATATAGAAACTAGAAAGAGATGATGAAATAATCTTTATTTATTTTTCTGATCTCCACATATTCTACATGAGTATTTATATTCCAAATTACATGTAGCCGTTGGTTGCTTTCCTAAATAGTTGGATTCTATATTTGCCTAATTGAAGAAATTATGATTCAGTTTTATTTTCAGTTTATTTTTGACATCAAATTTAATAAAGATCACATTTAAACATATATATTTTTTATTTACTTTGATTTTTGTTTTGTTGCGAAAACCAATTTTTTGCAGTTGTCAAAATATAATTTTTTTCACAAAAAATATATATATATTTCCCTCCGGAAAAAATAAATGCAGGCTACTCTTAGAAATATTTTGAACATTCAAAATATTTCTTTATTTTAAAGTGCTAAGGTGATATATATTCGTAATCATGTTTCATGTCTCCTCTATAAGTGAACTTTCTGTGAAAGTTATTATAGAATCCTGGGCCTAAGATTTATCATGATTGTCTCTGACAAAAGGAGGGTACAAAACTAGTACATCATTTTTCATATATGTCCAAAATCCAAAAAAGAAGAAAGTTGATTTTTTTTTTCTTTTTTAGGAAAAATAGGAGTCATAACCTTACATTTTATAGAAATGAAAATGTACCTTTTTTTTATATATATGTTTGACTAGGGGTGGCAACGAGCTGGCACATCACGAGCTGGACTTAGCTGATAGTTTGACACACATTGAACACACACGGCCTAGCCTCCCTTAAGATAGAACATGTCTCAACAATCTACAGCCTAATCTTTCTGGAGATAGAACATATCAGTAGATAATATCATATAGTTTAGTATATATTATGAAAATATTTATGCCGATATCCGATCCGTATCCGTATATATTTGTCTCATATTCGATCCGTTTTCACCCCTAAGCTGCACTATTCTCTAGTCTTCAAGTCCAATCCCTAATGATTCAACAGGTTTTGGTTGCAGTTTGCTTCAATCCGAGTGAATAGGAACAGAGGGCTTTGATGGATTAGTTGTCAATGTCAAACCTGTGTGTGACAGTATTAGAGTGTGAATGTTGTGAAGGTGCAACTTCTGATGTGATCCCTGTTTGTCGTGTGCGTGCGTTCTGAGCGACTGCTGCTGCTTGCACCGTGTCACATTTGGACTTCAGCCTGGTGGGTCCCACATTGTCACAATTGAGGAATCAGAAAAGGGGAATTGGGGACCCGGACCTCTGTTGATACTCTGGCGCCTTCTACAAATTCAAGGATTCAAATCAGCTGAAATCCACACATATATGAACAGTATCTCTGGAATTCTTAAAATTTTGAATTCAGTCATTCAACTTTTTCTATGCACATATCTCGAAACAGCTGGTTTTTCTGTGCACGTATCTTAAAACAGTTCAACGGCTGGATTTAAGATTTCAGAGTTACTGTTCATAATTTTGGATTTAAGCAAATTTGGATCCCAAATCCAATCCCTCTAATACTACAAATGCATCACTCATTGAAAAATTTCTCAGTGCACTTGTATTTGTTTTACATCTAATTGACTACTAGTTCCTTGACTTAGTGCACTCATGTTTGTTAATATTACATACGAATGAGCGCAAAGCAAATATTCGATACAGATTTGGAGGAACAATATTACATATTTTATCATTATTAATATAAGGAGACTATCTTTGATTAAAGAACCCGGCTTCTATTACTTTGCGAAAGCATAATTACTTAAAGATATAAAACCTGACCTGATCTGCATATAATTAATTAAAGTAAAAAATCATTTCAATTATGTTTGTCTTCTATTTTAATTAATATTATGAGTAAAATTAAAATTGAGTTGTCATAACTCCATTCAATACATGCACATATTTAACATTTTATGAGGATGTTTGAACTATATAAGAACTTTACAAAAAAAAAAATTCAATTAAATTTCAATATATATGAAATAAAAAATTAAAATTATGGAGTGACTAAACACCCTGACTAAAACCCTAAATCCTTAGCGTCCAAATTTTTGCTTGTTTATGAAATAAACTGTGTTATAACATTTTTATATTTTGATTGTTCTGTCATTAACACAATGTACCCGTATTTTAATTAAGCAATAAAAGAATTCTGTAATCTATCTCTATATTCTACATTTACATTTCATTTATGTTTTCGCTTAATCTACCAAAAAATACAACAACAACAACAAAAATCCAAAACCTTAACTGCTGCCACCAGTCTAATAGCGCATCATCCTCCAAACCCACTCAAACCTCCACAATTCTACCACCATCATATTTTACACTGTTATTTTCAGAAAGCTATAATTCAAAACTGGTAAAAAAAAGTTTCAAGTCCCTGCCAAAGTTCACTATATTTGTTGTCCAGAAACCACAGGTCCCGGTTCATAACAAAACCAATGCATTAAATACAAGGCAAGCTTGTAAGTAAAGTAAGGAAGAAAGAAACCACCTAATTAGAATTACAGATGTGACAAGTTCAGATACATAAGCACATAGCATGAATTACATGAATAACACAGCTCTCATCATTTGAGGAAAGTCTTATTTCAATCTGGAAACCAAAAGCAACACAATAATTTAACACTGATAACACGAGAAAAGCCGATTAAAAGATGATCTAGAGTTAAAAAGACCACAAACCTAGAAGAAGTCAAACACACTCTCTCTCTCTCTCTCTCTCTGCAATCAACAACTAATTTCACCATCTCTGATCAAACACATCCAGTAAATTCTATTTGTATGAAGGTTATTACTTGGCACTTCTAATTATATTTTCTACCGGGAAAGAAGTCTGTAAGAGGGCATATCTTCTATCCTTTGGACATCTTCCATTAGTAACTCTTGCTCTAGCTGACGCCTTGTTGATTTCATCACAGTCTGTGCAAAACAAACATTTGTACAATAATTCAACAAATTTACAAACCGGTAAACAAGTCTACCGTATGAGACTCCAAAATATTACACATACCTTGCAAAACATGAAATATGAAGGATACTCCTAGAAAACAAACCTAATTTCAACCCATACCAATATTACTTTATTTACACTTCACAAGTTTTATTACAAGAAGATATATTTACCCTTCTAATAATTAAGTATATTATTTTCAATTCTTCTGTTTATATCTTGATTTTTGGAGTGTCAGTAGTCAGTAGTCAGTAGTCAGTTCCCTATTTCCTAATTCTGTAGCACACTCCCTGTTAAAAGGAAATGTAAGTGCTGGTAGGACCCATCAGTCACTTCTAAGTTGTAACAGGAGGGGTGAAGAGGATTCTGGAAAAGATTGACTTGAATTCCTAACTTTTGAATACCAAAAATTCATATCCAATTGATGGAAGTGCTAGCAGGTATTGTCAATTTTAACCCAGCCCAACCTAACACAACAGTCAAACAAATCCTACCCAATCTGACCATTGACCATTTGCATTCTTATGTAATAATACAAATATAATAATATATGCAGTTGGGAAAATAAATAGGTTTCATAGCAAATGTATCAAGGTACTCGACTTGTATAGAGTCCGCATCGTCTGCATTAACTCAAAAGAGCATCTTTTGAGTTAATGCATCTCGGCCGTCTGATTTTAAACAGAGTTAATCCAGCCCCTGTCTATAAAAGCATGGGATCCTTCAATATTAGTGCAGATCTAGTTTGCATGGATTTTAAAGCAGATCGGACGGTCCAGATGCATTAACTCAAAAGATTCTGTTTTGAGTTAATGCAGAGGATACGAATTCACTAGTATAGGGGAGGTTATGAGAAATTATGTGACCGAAAGTGTTTTCTGCTTTACAATTTGGAGAGAACTGCTATGTCAGGGTGGGTGGGACCCAGACCAGGAGAGGTTACAGGCTTACAGCTGGGTCAGGCCAGACCACAAAATTATGGACCAAATGCCAGGTTGGCCACAACTGCAAGATCTCAGGCCTAGCCTGGGCTTCAGACCGACTTGCATTAACCCAGTCCATTGGCATTGCTATCTCTGATGATGTTTAGTGGTTTTGCTGGGGTATCCATAATGTTTCAAAGTTTACCAGGTGTACTCGTGATATTTTGGGTAAACTTGGAATTCTGCATAAATAGATGTGCAGGTGTACTCATGAGCTCTCACAGTGTTGGGTTGCTGTCCAGGTATGAAGAACCAGACTTCTAGTTTAGGTTTAGATCAAGAGTTTGGGTCCAGTAAGATAATGTAATATGAGTGAGGCTATGGTAACATGCATATTACACAGCAGTCCTTGTTATGGACTCATATCTCTGTTTTTAAAGTTCCAATGGTCAATCTGAACCGTTTAATATGATCTACATATGAAAATGTACTTGCAGATAAAATTTTATATTTTTTAAAATCTTTTTACTATTTTCTTTAGATAGGTAGGAAATCACTTTATTTGAAAATTTTGGACCATCCAATAGCAGTGATTTTCTACCTATTTAAAAAAATAGTAAAAATTTTCTAAAAAAATGTAAAATTTGTTCTCCAAGTACACTTTCATATGAAGATCATGTTTAACGGTTCGGATCGACTTTTTGAACTTTAAAAATGGAGATATAGATCCATAGCACGGGTCGATCCGTAATATGCATATTACCAAAGCCTCACTCATGTAATATTTCCATTTTTATGAAACAACAAGAGTCTAATCGGCTAGCCTCTAGGTCAACAACTTGCACTAAAGAGTAAATTACACACAACCAGGCCATAGAGTATCAGCATTTTCCATTCTTTCAGTAACACAAAAGAAAAAAGCTAAACAAAGGAAGCAAAGGGTGTTGAAAGAAACAGTACAAGAATCTAAAAAAGGAAAACAATATACTGATACTCTGGTCAGCAATTACGGAAATGAAATGGATCTCTCAGTAACATGTCCTTGAGTTAAACTAACTCCACCTCATTGCTACTAAAATTTCCACCAATTTTGACTGAAAGGGGTTTGAACCGAAAATAAAAAATCAGAATGTTGAGAGACCAAAAGAAAAATCCCATTCTCCAGGGTAGAGAGACCAAAAATGAAATCGGTGATTCTTTCACCACTAATGTAATTAGTCTTTAAGTCTTAAAAACGCCAAATCCATGCTTTATATATTTAATTGGGTAATTGGGTTGAATTTTTTAGTTCGTTTTTTTATATCTGGTTCCGTTTAGATTTTTCAAAACTGAAAAGATCGAACCGACTGAATTCTATATGGTTCAAGTCCATGCTTTATATATAATGTATGTAATATCAACAACTTATATTTTGGATCTACATATTTTGTATGGAATTGAACAATGTATGTCATGTCAACTACTTATATAAATAATTCATATTTATTTCTATGATTACTAAATGTATTTGTGTATGTATTGAGTTTTGAGCTTTTAAACTTTAATCTCTCTTATTTCGGTTCAACCAAACAAACCGAAATTTACTTTGGTTATTTTGGTTCCCTTGTTATTCGGTTGACAAGTTTAATTCGGATGGTTCGGTTATATTTAGAAAACAAAAATAAAATTTTGGTTTAACTATTTTAATTTAGTTTTAACTGAACCGACACAATGAACACCCGTAATATCAGCGGGCATGGATTAACACCAACTCTGAACTGTTATTATTAGATGGGGGGGGGGGGGGGGGGGGGGGGGGGGGGGGGGGTATGTATTACATTGAAATCCATGTAGGAGGCATTCATGGCAAGCCATTGCTGATCCATCAACCTGAATGCTATGCAATACAGTATGTCAAAAGCACGGTCGTTCTCTGAAAATAATACATCACAAACATCAGCTTTGATAAGATGACCAATTTGGCAGTTTAATACAGGATTGATACCTTGAAATTTTGTCATAGTTATGTAAAATGTTAAGGCTTAGTGCCATAAGAATGCCAAATCACCAATCAACCTCAACAAATAAAATAAATAAATACCCAATGACAAACCAACAGGGACATATTTTTTCCTTACCAAAAGGAAAAAGAGAAGGGAAATTGGTACAAACAGGGAAATAGAGTCAACAATCTAGGAAGGGTAGCAAACAATCTAAAATTTTTAAGAACACTAATTTTGGACCTTAAAGAGTTAAAATAATAAGCATACAACTGCAGTAATGAAATACCTGAGAGAAGCTTCAAGAAAATTGCGCCAAGCAATGTCCTCGGTTTAGCTGTCAAAAGGTAAAAAATAATTAAGCTTTTGCAAAATGACTGATAACAAGTCTAAATTAAAACCCAAAGTAAAGTTGAGCCTTAGAAGGACAAAGATAGCCTTGTTCAATTCATCTCTAGAAGATCACATGCATCAAAATTTACAACACATGATAAGATCAATAAAATGAATAACTAAAGAAAGAAGGAACAAAAGGAAAATCATTATACAATATACCAGCCAGAAGGTCAAGCATCTGAATGAGCATGAAAGTAATATTTACACCGGCCACAGCAAATGGATACTCCCATAACGCTCTATCCCCATTTTGCTTTTTAAGCAGTTCTTGAAAAGATCTCTACCATAGAGAGAGAGAGAGAGGACAGGTGACAAAAAACAAAATATTACAAAAACTAGTAGATTTTAATAAACACGGACTATCATACTGCTTTTATTAGGTAAAAACAGCTCCAAAAAATCATGCCCAAACTAAAAAAAAGAAAAGATGATATATTGCAGTGCCCAACTGGTACCAAAACTGATATGTATTTGACACCTGGCATAAATTGGCACAGAGTAAATTAGTATTTCTGGGTTACTGTGTTGAAATTATCATTACAGCATTAATCAATAATTAGCATAAAAATCAAAAGCTTTTATACAATACTAACATAGAGCAGAATGAGAGAGAGAGAGAGAGAGCTCACAGGATAATTCTTTGCAAAGAACAACAGATTCTCCAATGAAATATACCCTCCTCCTCTGCAATGCCAGCACAACAATAATGCAAATTTCATTGTAAAATAATTATGAGGCAATAGCATCTACATACCAATGAACGAGTGTGTGTGTGTGTGTGTGAGAGAGAGAGAGAGACCTAAAATCAGTGGAGGGGTCTTTCCCCTGCCATCCCATTTCCTTCCATTGATCTGAAATCAAACCCAGGAGCTCTGTGCTCGGAAAAGAAGCATACCAAAGAGACTTTAGCGAATCCTATTATTTCAATAAAAATAAATCATGATAAACAATAAATAAAACCCTAGAATGATGGACAATTTGAGTGCTCTTAGAAATAAGAAGAAAAAAAACCAACACCTGATGGTCCTTGTTTGTACTATCATAAGTAACTTCTATACGATTTTGCAACCTCTGAAGGCATTCTTCCTGCAAATAGAAAATAAAGTAAGAAAGGGAAAGAAGAACAGCTGTTTTACTGAGGGGGAAATTCCCAGCTTGTACCAGTAAAAATTCTCACAATATCCAACATAACCAGCAAACACGAGAAATAACCGTTTGTTTGTCTTCTAAATAAAAACCCCAGCAGGATCTCCTATCCTACTTAAATGCCCTTACTGTCCTTGTTCATATCCTCCAAGAAATAGTGCAAAGAAGTACTGGTTTGGTCATTTTATAAAAATGAGAGAAAGAACAACCAGACTCAATGCACAATCTTTTAAATGATTGCTTCCATTTTTATCCCAAGTAGGTTTTCTTTCACATTTTTTATTCACTGGGTAATCTTGAAACAAGTGCGACAGTTCGTGGGCCAATATTATTTCCTCAGAATAAATTTTTGTCATATTGATAAGGAACCAAAGTTTGAAACGAGAGGGATTTTAGCTCCTTAAAAAGTATTTTTTTTTGGTGCTGCAATGGATATGTTCCAAACAGCACCAATGAAATATTAAAATGCCAAAATAGCCTCATTGCCCACTTTAATTTCCAAAGTGCATAAAATATTGTCGTTTAATTTGACAACTCAAAAGGACATAGTTTTTCTCTCTTTTTTATTTATTTTGATGTGGCTTCATCCACCAACAAATGCTATGGTGCCATCTTATTATTGCATTTACCAGAACTTGAGAAGAATCAAATGTTGAACCTTAACAGCATTTAATACCTGAGAAGGTGTCATATCAAAAGAAAGGCGTGCATCACTATCTCTCCTCTGAGCACAAACACAAGAGAGGCCCCTTCCTATCCATGCCGTTGATCCCGTCACAACCTCAGCTGTATGAACAAATATGCTGATTTTATTACAGAAATATTATTTCTGACAACACAAGTAAATTATTTTTGACATAATTCTAGCACACCATTAAAAAAAAAAGACATAATACTAGCACAACATCATAATCTTCTTTACTCCGAAAACTTTACAATTATTATTTTCAAACAAAATAGTAATGAGAGAGAACAAGAACAAAATATTGTATGCTTTAAAGCTACTAGGCATAACATCCAAAAAAAAATTCAAAAAAGAAATAGGAATTTTAAACAATTAATTGTCACTACTGATTTTTCACGCAAACCTCAGGGCTAAATATGCACATTTTTCGGAGATGTGAACAGATGATTCATTGTATGTAGACATTGAGGTTTCATATCCCAGATTACTTTAGCATTAATTTCATGTTAAGTAATGACCTAGGAACTGCTGCACCCCTCCCCCAAAACACAAACACATACACACAGAAAATAAAAATAAATATAAAAAATGAAGGTTGAGCATATTTTTTTCTGTCAATTTGCCATAAAAAATACTCCCCTAATACTGCATTGGGTAAAACACTTCTTGTCTCTGTACAAATAATAGAACCTTTACAGGAAGCTATCCATGTTACATACAGCCTACTTGTGTACATTTTAAAGCAAATGCCTAACCAAAATTACTGGCTAGAATTTTCCAGAGAAATGTTCTCATTTCAGAAATGAAGGGAATGAAATCAGTATACTCCCAAATCTAGACTTTGGTTTGTTTAGAAAGCAGGTACTGAGAACTAGAATCCAATCAAACCAATTAGGAAAACTTAGACAGAAAACAAAATTAGAATCCAAATCAGCAATTTGGTATCCAAAAAATTTAGGAGTTTTTCCAAATTGCCGAGGGTAGGCAAGGAGGATATAATTTAAATCCACAAAAGAGTTTAAATGGAAACTTAATTAGATCCCAAAATTTAGAAACTGACATAAAATTAAATGGAACCAGAAAAGCACTCTTTCAGTTCCAGGATAGGAATTTACAAAATAGCGAATATAGAGGTATTTAAACTATCCGTACCCAGAAAAGCATCCCCAATATAACCTAAATTCAGTAACAAATTCTACTCAATCAACTAAAACAACTTAAGTACCACAAATGATACTGCAATTGCAAAAGAGCCTAACTTTAACAATGTTCGCAGTAACAATGAAAAGGAGATCTGACTAGATTACTTACCAGGAGAAGAATGGCAACCAGTACTTCTCTCTGATCCATGCGAAAGCCTCCTGACAGCCACAAAAGAGCCTTCAATTTCCTCCATTGTTAACTCAAAGTTCCTCTATCATGCATATAAGCCACTCATTCCAATCAAAGAGCACTAAGAAGATGGGACCCTAGGATTTGGCTATATATTCCAAAACCACAAAACTTCATGTAGTAGCACTCAACACACAATTGATCAACAAATTGCACATAAGAAGCCCAAAAGAGTGCAAATTTCGAGTTAATTAAGCAGTTAAGGCCCGAAATACATATGTATAGCTTGGATGAGAGGGAGAAGGCGACCTAATTTCTTCTTATAGAAAAAGGTGCAAACTTTGCATAATGCTTTCAGTGTTTAGTATTTGGAGAAATTGGAGCGCGAAACGGTTGGTAAAGGTCTCTCTCTCTCTCTCTCTAGATTCCCTCTTTCGGTATTTCCCCTTTCTTTTTGGAGGCCCTTAAATGAGACTGGAAGCTCTCTCTCTCTCTCTCTTCTGTTCGGAAAGGATGACGTTGTAAAATATTGCAGGGTTTCATTGTAATTAACAGCAACTCAGTGGACTTTTAGAAGCTAAAACACGATTTACTGGGTCTATTAGGAATTAAATATTATTTTGATTTACTGAGCGCGCAGCAACGGAAACATATGCACCTGTCGGGGCCTCGGGTGGTGAGTATCAATGCGGTACCTTACCGCGTAGAATAACTCTAAGTCTGACCAAAAAAATTTCGGTGCCTCGGTCGACTTTAAGATTCGTGTCAGTTTAAAAGGACGATGAAGATCTCATTTACACGGTAAGGTACCGTACTGGATCTGATCTCCCTGTTCGGGGGTTCTTGTACTAAATTCAATTATTTACTATGGAGATTAATGTAATCTGAGCGAGATTCTCTCCACCTCTCTCTTTCTCGAGAACAGCTTGGTTCTGATGAGTTTAGGGACCATCTGATTCACTTTAACATTCGTACGCACGAATTTAAAGCATACGCAAAAGTTGTGAGCGCGAATCTTTAAAACAGATCGGACGGTCATCGAATCCATCGAATTCACTTTGAGTCCGATAGAATTTGTTCCCTCTTTCTCGGAGAAAAGAGAACTTGTCCACTATTGAAAAGTTGTAGAAAAAGCACCTTTAAAAGTGGTTTTGGTGACCTGACAAGCGATCAAATTATTTAATCAAGATGGCTTTATGTGGTCGTTCACTTTTTGGGACTCATAAAAAAAAAAAGAAAACAAAGCAATGCAATGCAATATTTGCCGATATTTTTATTAGTACCAAAAAAAAAAACAAATTATCAAATCTGCCCCCACTCCAAATTTATTTTTAAATCTACCCCAACCGCCCGTTTACTGGGCGGTCCAGTTTTCTAGCTGACCGCCCAGCAGCTGGGCGGTCCACTGGTGTTTATTTTTTTTTTTTTTTAAGAGACAATATGAATATCAAGATGCTGAATTATTAACGCTAAATATTCGGATTTTTTTTAAATATTAGTTAGATTACTTCTTTTTAGCATATTTATACTAAAATACGCTAAATTACTTGGAATTATGTTAATTTACGTTAAATTACACTAAATTACTTTAATTTACACTAAATAACAATAACTTCGCTAATTATGCTGAAATACAGTAAATTATGGTAAACTACGGAAAATTAAGCTAAAATAGACCGATTATGTGCCATCTTTCATGAATCTTAAAAAATAGTAAAAGAATTTCAAAAATAGTAAAAACTGATATTCTACAAGTTCATTATGTAACTAATTTACTGAGCTACTTGGATTGAATGATAGAAAAGAAATCTTAATCGGAAACTTCAACTCAAGTTTTGAGACTCTTCCCTTTGTTTTTTGGCCATTTTGAATTTCAAAATTCGACATAGCTGGCACGGAGGCATGCGCATTTTCACAAGCTTTCCGAAAAGTGATCATTTGCTGAAATCGGACACTCGAGCGCCGTTTTATGACCGTTTGAAGTTTCGTCGTCGTTTTTCGCCTTTTTTAGTGAAGATATCGTCCCTATTCATATGTAAGTTATTGTAATTTACCGTATTTTAGCGTAATGTAATGTAATTTAGTGTAATTTAACTTAATATAGTGTAACTCAACGTAATTTAACATAATTTCAAGTAATTTAGCGTATTTTAGTATAAATATGCTTAAAAGAAGTAATCTAACTAATATTTTAAAAAAAAATCCGAATTTTTAGCGTTAAGAATTCAGCATCTTAATATTCATATTGTCTCTCTAAAAAAAAAAAAAAAAAAAATTCACTAGCGGACTGCCCAGCTGCTGGGCGGTCAGCTATGCATAGTGGACCGCTCAGCCAGCGAGCGGTCAGCTCTGGAAACTGGACCGCCCTGCTGCTGGGCGGTCAGATCTGGGTAGTGAACCGCCCAGCAGCTGGGCGGTCAGGTGGGGAAAGTGGACCGTCAGTGGACGGGCGATTGGGGTAGATTTAAAAATAAGTTTGAGGTGGGAGCAGAATTGATAATTTGTTTTTTTTTTGGGTATTAATAAAAATATCGGCAATATTTGCGTCCGGGACTTAAAATGACCGAACTTAAAATTCTTTACAATTATTAAATACATTTTAGTTGCGACCAATTGATCGGCCTACGTGCAACTTGCTTGTTTTACAGAAGTAACCTTAAAAACCCATTTTGTGTTAAAGGACCTATGGGTGGTCCTTAATTGCAAGAATCTTGTGAATTATTTACTGTTAATATTGGAGAGGAGGGTTATTATTGTATTAATAATCACAAAAAAGGGAAAATAATATCAGAAAACCAGCAATGCAATTATGCAAAAGTTACTTTTTAAGTTAAAGCGTGATATATATTTATGTCAAAAAAATCAATCACCATTATAATCTGCCGTTGGACCTAATATTGATCTAACTTGAAAAGTTGTTATGTTATATAAACAATTTTAAAGGCGAAACCAACCTCACTTGCAGATTTATATTTAAATCGCATCACAACTATACATTGTATATACAAACTGGCTTCTCCAGTTCTCCCCCATAAACAGAGAGGTGAGAGTTAGGAGAGGACTTTCGCCAACTATATTACATTCACAACCAAAAAAGGCTAATAATAGCTGAATTTTTTTATTTCTAGCATTTTATTCTGAAAGTAGTATGCAATTAGGAAAAACTCAAAACATAGACTTGTTTCACTCAATACATAGCATGTGTTTCATTTAGGGAAATAAATCTGCTGTTATTCCAAAGGGATCACAGGACTCTGTTATTCTGATCCCAGCCATTGATCTTTGTTGAGATTCGGGCATAAAAATTTTTTTTTTTGAGATTCAAATATGAAAAAATTTGAACGGTTGGAATAGGAATAACAGAGTCCTGTGATCCCTTTAGAATAACAGCAGATTTATTTCCTTCATTTAGGAGTGAAATACAAATCTAATTTGCAGTCTCTCTGATTTTTTTTTCTTAATTTGTGAACGACTAACCACAATAAATATTAGTACGTAATTTTTCATTTATAATAACAAATAATATGTTTTTTTAATTTAAAAAATATTAGTCTTCCTTTCATCTTTGTCTCGATTTTTTTTCTTTCCAACTATAACTATTTTTAAAATTTTATTATTTTAAATTACTACAAATAAAAATTAGTCTCAATTCAGACCGCCAACCGTTGGGTGAGCAGAACCACCAATCATCTGAGTTCTGACCATATCGAGATTCAAGGATAATAATTAATTAATTATTTAACAAAAACCAAACGGCAACAATAATCTTTCAATAATGTTGATCAAAATGTGCAAGTAATGGACCAAAGTTTCTGTGGGGCCTACCAATGTACTGATTTGTGGGGACATGGGCTCAAGTTTAGGCTTAAGCTGTCTCCACTTTTTTGGTAATCCCTTTCATTCAGTTGAGATAGTGAGAGAGATGGCCCAAAAAGAGAAATGCTTGCTTTGTAGCCTTGTAGGTAAAGTGTCTCAAGGTAACTGGGGCCCGCTGTGCAGGAGTAATGACGATGACAGATGGGCCCATCTCAGAGTGATTCCCAAGTATGTCTTAGATTTTATTTAAAAAAAAATGGATTTAAGGCCATTGAATACTGCTAATATAGTCATGATACCCAAAAAAAGCTGATGCAGTAGAATTAAAAGACTTTCGACCTAAAAGTATTATTAGCTTAACACCCAAGATCATCGTCAAGCTGCGGTTTTCTGTAAATTTGATTTTGCCAAGCCATTTGATACCGTTAATTGGGACTATCTAATCACTGTCATGCATGCTAGGAGATTTCCTGCTAGTTGAATTAAAATGTTGTTGTTCACATCAAGCTCACGGGTCATTATAAATGGAGAGCCTTCGGCTTATTTTCAACACAATCGGGGGCTCCGGTAAGGAGATCCGTTATCACCCATGTTATTTCTTATAGGGGTAGATGTAATGCAAAGGATGTTAAGCCGTGTCAATGATACCCTCGAGACACCCAGTTCAACAAAACTACTAAATCCAATCCTTGCCTTTCAATATGCTGATGATACGGCAATTATAGCACGTGCGGATCTATCAATGATGATCACTCTAAAACTAGTTCTAAGGTTGTTCTCTAAGATTTCGGGTTTACAAATAAATTTTGACAAAAGCTCATTCTATCCTATTAACTTAAACCAACACGAAACATGCATGGTTGCCACTGTTATGGATGTGCTCAAACAAGGATGCCAGTCTTCTATTTGGAAATGTCTCTCTCAATAAAGGCACCTTGTAGATCTGATTTCCTACCGTTCATAGAAAAGATAGAGAATAGAATAGAAGGATGGCGTGGGAAACTGTTATCTAAAGGAGGTCACTTGCAACTAATTAATTCGGTCTTGTGTAGTGTGCCTATTAATTTATATAATGACATGCTTCTCATTGCCGAAGTGGGTTTTGAAAAGGATTGACAGTATATGCAGGAATTTTCTGTGGGGTAAAACACAAGATGAAGGAAGACGGGTACCACTAATTAGTTAGGAATTGTTTGTACTCCGAAACGGTTCGGGGGAATAGGAGTACCTAATCTCGAGTTGAGAAATAATATGCGCTATTTCAGTGGAGTACTACACTGGGATATAGGAGATGGGCAAGCGCATCTCCTTCTGGTACGATGATTGGGGGTCAGGACCACTCAGAACAATCCGAGATTGACAACCGAGACCACAAGCACAGTACTGGTACGGTACCAGTTCTGACAGAATATGAAGATCAGCTTTTAGGTGATGGACGACAAGTGGGGTTTACTTAGCAGCTTCGCTATATAAGTTGATGGTTTCGGCAAGGAAATAGGTTAGAATTACATGGAAGTATGGACCTCTGCTGCACCTTCTAAGGTGAAAAATCTTCACCTTTCTATTGCTAAGGGACCGGGTTCTGACACATGATCTATGCAAAGGCGAGGGATGCATTGTGAGATGACATGTGCAATGTGCGATGTATGCCCTGTAGAAATATCTCACCATCTGTTCTTCAATGTTTCCAACGCTCTTTGGGAAAGATTTCATGCTTTGCTGCAAGGTGCAGACACAGTAGAACAACTTGGGAGGATTCCATCCGTTATTATTGTCAACCAACATGGCAAACCAAGAAGTGTAGGTGTCACAACATAAATGGCAGTAATTTGGTCCCTGTGGAGGCAGCGGAATGAGGCGATATTTTGTGGCGTGAAACAACCAACATGGCTAGTAGCAAGTTGAGCCATGGAGGATGCAGTTCTTTGGACCCGGTACTGCGGGAAAGATGTAAACAGCCGGTACCAGAGCAGAGGGGGCATACCGGATCAGAGAAGAACTATCAGTCAGTTAGTCACAGGGATAACTAGGTTGTAATGTAGCTGAGAATTGTTAGGTTTGACCTGTTGTAATCAAATTTACTAATACAACCTTGGTAGCTACTATCAAGTTTAAAAAAAAAAAAATGAATAAATCAGATTGTATCAAAAGATCTTCCTAAAGATCAACAGTGGATCTGATTTGATCCATTCCTATTAGATCGCTGAAATTGAAAAGGAAAAGAATGTCCTAGCAATAATTTCTGGAAAATTTGTTCCATTTATCATTTGAAGTAGATAACAACATTTTGTTGTGGTTTTACTTGATTAATATAACAATTCCCAAGATGAGTAAAATAATAATATTTTGAACAAGGAGAAAAATGTCTTGCGCTTGCTACCATTTAGTGATCGATCCTTGTACAAAATGTTTAGATTCAATGTAAGTTATGTATAAAAAAATGTAAATGCACATTATTGAACGCATATTTCACACGCATGACATCATTATTTTTACGGACGAGTTTGGAATGCAATTATTCTATATGAAAAAAGAAAAGAAAATCCAGTGTCGTAGATGGGGTACACCTAAAAGGTTTTCATAGATCTTGACGACCTAGCTAGCTAGATCTGAAATAGGAGGCCACATGCATTCCGAGAGATTCTTACACGGTCCCCATGCACACTATATTAAGTAATTGCGATCAGAATCAAGGTCATTTAGATAAATCACCGCTTAATTAAATGTTTTGTTC
>JAJGRW010001123.1:915435-926924 GCA_025461045.1 Carex parvula
GGATGTCAGATTCGCTCTCTTAATTTGTGGCTTACTTTCGGTTGTTGCAGTTGCGTATGGTCATTTTCCCAGCTAAAGAGAGCATCAATATTGCTATGCTGGGAAATAGATCCTACAAAACTGTAGCCATAGTTTGGATATTAAGTATTGAAAACTGGAAGAGAATCTACTACGATTCTTCACCTGTGAACAGTATCTTGAAATCTCTGCTTTTTCAAATACAGCTGTCGAATTATTTCGAGATGCGTGCACATAAAAAGTTGGACGGCTGAATTTAAAAAAACAAAAATTTTAAAGTTATTGTACTCAAACTTCGGATCGCAGCAGATCCCAATCCTTGAAAACTACCAGCACAGCTTTCTTTCTAAAAGCCTTAAAAGCTAACCGTGCCAATTTTTATTGTGAAAAATATCCTCCTGACAATCATTTGTCGAAAGTTATTATTGTTTTGCTTGTGTATGCTTTACTAATTTTTTTTTATAGAAAATATATCATTTCGTAATAAGTAACTAAATTTGATAAAACTATTTGTATTTATACATGAAAAATAGCAAAATAAACGAAATAAGAAGTTAATTATTATTAATTTGAAATTGATATTGAAAGCTGTAAAGTACAATAATTGATAAAAAAAAAAAATTAACAAGTTAAATTTATCAAGGATATTTTGTCATTTATTCTTACAAAAAATAATAATAATATAGGAGTTTTAAAGATAACAAAACTGCGCCAGTTACAAAGTCAAGCATGAATCTAGTTAGATGTGTAAACACCAGTTTTTTATTTTATTTGTTTTACTTTTTTAATTGATTTTCTGGTAGAACATAAAAAAAAAATATTGATTTTCTGGTAAACTATCCCAATCGAATTGCCTATTCATGAGGTGTTGTTTTCAATTAGCTATTGTGTTCGCTGAAGGGACGATATTTATCTAGGACAGTGTAATGATACATGATATATATGCACATACATAGAACAGCCAATGTGATGGAGACTTGAAACCACATCGCTGCCTCAAAAGTATAGCACATTAATCTCCATGCAACTAACTAACCGGCTTAATTGCATTGCATTAATTTCACAGCAAAACTTGCATTACATTACCATATACTTTCTCTGTTAGTTTTGATAATATGTTCTTTTGTACTTATAAATAAAAACACACACAACTTTTGATCTAGTTTCAAAGATAATGCTCTCTGTATGAGAAGTCGCATGTTCGAGATCTGAATGAAAAATTTTTATGGATATTTAATTTTTAAATAGTTTGACCTCCGATCTTTACTAATAAGAAATCATTAAAAAAACCTACAAGTACAAAATGTGGAGAAAATGTATCAAAAAAAATTGCGAAGTACTTTAGACAATATCGATATTAAATTATTAACTAGGAGTAATTATCTTATAATATGTTTATTCGTGAAATTTTCGGGTGAGAATCTGCTGCTCTTTTTCAGAAAAGCAGGGATAGGTTTATGCTTTTCTTCATCCAACTGTTCAAATATTTTCAACCATTCAAATTTTGAAGTGAAGAAAAAAGAAACCGATTTTATCTCAAAATCTGAAATGTTAAAACACATTTGAACAATTGAGATGAAAAAAATTATGTTCCTGCTTTTTCTGAAAAAAGTAGCAGATTTGGTTCCGAAATTTTCGGTCAAGTATTTTGGAGAAGAGTTCTTACATACCAAGAAGAATACATGTTTTTTCTTTCTTTCTTTCTTTCTTTCTTTTCTTTCTTTTGAGCCTTTCCGAGGTAATTTCACTTATGTTTCTTAAGGTCGAAAGCGCATTGAAATGTATATATATATATATATATATATAGAGTAAGGCTACGGTGCTTTGCAAAGTAAACCACCCCGTTTACTTCGGGCTACTTTTTGGATTTTGAAAATCCAAACAACCGATCCGAACCGTTCAACATGTTCTAAACATTGAAATGTGCTTGGAGACCAAATTTTACATTTTTTGGAATTTTTTTACTATTTATTAAGCCACTTTGAAAATCGCTGATCCGACGGCGAACAGTAAAATTTTCTGGACCACCGGATCAGAAACTTTCAAAGTGGCTTAATAAATAGTAAAAAAATTCCAAAAAATGTAAAATTTGGTCTCCAAGCACATTTCAATGTTTAGAACATGTTGAACGGTTCGGATCGGTTGTTTGGATTTTCAAAATTCAAAAAATGACCCCAAGTAAACAGGGTGGTTTACTTGCAAAGCACCATAGCCTTACTCTTGAACATATATATATATATATATATATATATATATATATATATATATATATATATATATATATAATGAGTAGAACTAGGGTGCTCTCGAGTTCACCAAGTCCTTGGTGAACTCAAGTCCAAAACTCATCGGATCGCTTCAAACGACGAATCCGACCGTTGAAACCCGTCTACCTTACGAGTGATGCGTCTACATGCAAAAATTTTAAATTTTGAAATTAATTTTGCATAGGGTCAAGTGGTCAAAATTAGAAGGTTAATAAATTAATTTTAATGCATTCATTTTTTGACGTTTTTTGACCACTTGACTCTATACAAAATTAATTTCAAAATTTAAAATTTTTGCATGTAGACGCATCACTCGTAAGGTAGACGGGTTTCAACGGTCGGATTCGTCGTTTGAAGCCGATCCGATGAGTTTTGGACTTGAGTTCACCAAGGGCTTGGTGAACTCGAGAGCACCCTAGTTCTACTCTATATATATATATGAGGAGGGTTCCAATGCCTCCATTTTTTCATGCCTCCACCATGCCTCCATTTTTAAAACTTTAATAACTCAAAATTTAAAACTTAAAATTCAAAATAAAACCGTTGGATATGATCTACATCATTATATTTATACACGTGTAAAAAATTATGACATTTCAATTTTATTTTGGTTGTCATCAAGAGCTTGTAAAAGACGTACTAATGTGGATAATTTCTAGATGTTGATTTTTCAACTTATTGATTCACATAAAAATAAAATCAAAATGTGATAATTTTTTATGAGCACATAGATAAAATGATATAGATCATATCCAACGGTTTTATTTTGACTTTTAAGTTTTAAATTTTGAGTTATTAAAGTTTTAAAAATGGAGGCATGGTGGAGGCATGAAAAATTGAGGCACTGGAATCCTCCTCATATATATATATATATGAGGGATCAAGTTACAACAAAGTTACAACAATTATTTTTTTCATTTTTAAAGTCCAAATCGTCGATCCAAACCGTTCATCTCGGCAGGAAACAGTTGAAAGAACTTTACCCAACTTTTGTAATTTTGAATCGATTTAGCTAATAACATCGGTGATATGCAAAATAATAAAATAAGATATTTATTCTCCTTTGTGCATAGGGGTGGTAAAAAAGCTCGTAGCTCGTGGCTTGATCGTGACTCGCACCTAACTTGTTCGCTAACAGTTCGTTCGTTATTAGACTGAGCTGTTAACGAGTCAGCTTGCCACTAGCTCGGTCAAGAATTAACGAGTTCAAGCTAGAAGCTAGCTTGCTCGCCAGCTCGGCTAGGCATCAATTTGTAAATTTGTATGATTTTGTGTGCATTTTATACTGTCTAGCTCGGTTCAGCTCGATCCAACAAGTTTGTAGAATTTATTTTCTTCTTAAAACAAGATACAGCCAAACCCAGCGAGCCAGCTCGTCAGCTTGCGTGCTAGCTCGGGCTGGCTTGTCACGATTTCAAGCTGAGGTTTTAGCTCGGATGTCCTAGGTCCAGCTTGCTCAGCTGTAGCTAGGTCTAAAATTAACAAGCTGAGCTATAACCTAACTCGGACCGAACCAGCTCGTTGCCACCCCTATTTGTGCATACTACATATGGACAAATTTTTCATTTATTTCTTACGTAATTTTACTGATTAGATTTTTATTTCATTTTTGAAAATGGGCCTGAGACCTATTCTATTACTATTTTTTTTTACTGACAAGTTCAATTACTATTAGACCATAAGCACAATATCTCTATCTTAAGAATATATTGATTGCTGGTAATAGAACAATGATCACACATAGAAGTAATTCCCTTTTGTTATCCAGAACCATTAAATTTCTCGGGTCTAAAAAGAAAATATAGGAAAAATCATAAAAATGGACATAAATAATATTCAATATTAAACTCATTTTGTAGACATAATTAGATGAACATTATGAAACTAAAATTAACCAAATATAAAATTTGTAGAAAAAATGCAGATTCAAATAATTTGAACGATATTTAGCATTGGACTTGTAATAGTGATGTGGACATACCATGTACTCTTTCGTACAGGAAATCATAAATTTACTATATTCGCTCTTCTACACGGAGTCCATAAAGTTTAATGCCATAGTAGAATTTACTATATTCGCCTTGAGACACAAAATCTTGGGCTATAGCTTCTTGATTGCACGAGATCACTGGTGGGGCCCACGAGACAGGCACTTGCCAGCTCCCGCGTGCCAACCACCCAGTGACCCAGTCCCTCTCCTCTTGTTCGGGCTTGTCTACGGACTATTTCTATCATTTATGAAAACTCAAGTCAGTTCTGTACCCAGTCCTAGTGTCCTACTACCTAGTACCCACTAGAGTTCAGAACGGTACTTCAGATCACCCCCGGTACCGTAATAGTGAATCTTTTACAATTACTTGATCTGGACCGTTCTTTTTAACTTGGCACGAATCTCAAAGCCCAATAATACTGCCCCCTCCGTCAGCCCGAATACCAAAGCGGCTGGGAGTTAATCTCAAACCGTAAAGTGAAGGGAATCTTTTAGGATATTTACCCCCGTACCCACTACCCAGTACCACCAGTTCTCAACGGTTAACCCATTACACTGTGGACTACATAACCTGTGAACAGAAGATCATAATTGTTCACCAATTTACATCTCCAATTCAATACCATCCTGTTTACACTGCAACCATAATCTAAGCTGAGATTATGAAAAAAAAAAAAAATGTATGAAACGACCAGAGAAGAGGGTTGGTTTTGGTAGAAAATCAAGGACTGGTATGCTTTTTAAGACATTAAATCTCATTCCACTAAAGCCACACCGACTGCACTGGTATCCCGTTCGTCCTATTGATAGATCATGCCCAACAAATTTAGCACGGAAATAAGTTTCTGTCGGATATGTTATAGGATCTATTAACAACAGTTCAATTTTGATAATATATTTTTAAATTGGAATAAAAGTATTTATAAGAAAAGATAAATTTTGTAGTAATGTTGTTGTATATTAAAATTCTATTTATTCATATGCACTATATAAAAATTAATATAAAGTAGATCATGTTTCTAAATCTGAATTTTAGTAATGCATATTAATTTTTATATCGTCAAAAAAATTATCAACTTAATCCATAGTTAATCCATCCCAATTTCTAACGCAGGGGAGGTATATACAGAGCTGCAAAATCTGAGCCCATTTGAAAAAAAAAAACTCGGTTAAATATCTCACTTGGGCCTAAACAGAAAATTTTCGATTATTTAGGATTTAAACACGATTAAATCGGACCGGGCCGAATCCAGCTGGAATCGAATTCAATAGATATACAATCAAAACCCAATCCAACTTGAACATGCAAGTCCTCCTAGCCTGCGTTGGAAATTTCCAGCATAGAATTCACACTTTTGAATTTATAGGAAGTGGGTTTTGAAAGAAAATAAAATCTTCACAATTATAAGCTTACAAATCAAATTAAGTCGGAGATTTGTTTACAAATCCCCCAACTAACTTGATGTAATAAAACCATGAGAAGTAATCCAATATATAAATTGATGATGAGCAAAGTAGTATGAGTTTTCATAAAAAAGATTTGTGGATTTGATCTAAAATAATCTGATTGATTTTTATCTATAAACTTTTCATCTTTTAATACTTGTTTATTTATAAGCTTACAAGGTCAAAAATTAGTTCCGAACATTGAATGAACAAAAATCATCCATTTTAAATAGAACAATTATCTTAGTCTCTGCACTTCAGTACTCCCAAAATCTTCACAGCAACATTAGAGAAATGATGTACTACGGTCCCCACTAATTATATGGTCTCTCATTTTTCAGTTCCCGCACTCGTCCAAACGTCAACCTTCATAGGTATAAATACTTAGAAGATAATATATTAATACTTGAAAAATAAGATATTAATACTTTGATGTGTAACTTGTTATAATTATTCATTTTTCAGTCCTTCAATTGTCCCGTGTCAACCTTTTTCTAATGAAGTAGTAGGGACCCCGTACCCCAGCATCAACCTTCCCAATTGTCCCTGTCTTAACTTTCATCTAACAAAAACAGTTAACCTCATAGATATAAATACTTCAGTGCATATACCTAAAATACTTGCAATACTCCTAAAATACTTGCAATACTTGATAATAATACTTTCAGACGTCATCTAGTGTCATATATAAAAAGTACTTGAAAGTATATGTATAAGTACTTACACAATGAGGTATAAATACTTGCGTGACAAAGAGCCCAAAAGTACGTCATCATGGATCTCATTTCAAAGAGAAAATTACATAGAAGACGTTCGTGGTTTTATATTCACAAAATTTCTCACATATCGTCAGAAGTATGAACGAGATTGAACGGAGAAAAAAAATTCACCTCTAAAAACGTGCATAGTCCCCCATGTAGTTTTGAGTGGTCCTCCACATGTATTTATGGTGCGAGTATGTTTGAGAGATTTGGTTGGAAAAATAATTATTTACGTAAAAATTATTTACCTCATAGATATAAATACTTTCGTGCATATGTATTAATACTTAAGAAAAAAATTCAGTGCTGAAGTTTTTGCAGTCCCCCAGATAGTTATGGTAGTTATGATGCGGGTACAATGCGAATAATGTAGCGCGGGTGCTGTTATCAGCTTCCTTTTAAATATCTTGATCTATTGCAAATAAAAAAAAAAACTTAATGCTTAGTTTGTCGAAGTATATCTAATCTTTGAATTCGTTGCAAGAAATTAATCTATTTTTTTTTAAGTTAAACTCTCATTGGCGAGTTTTAAACTAAGACTTGCTTTATTTTAAATAAATATGAGTGTAATAATTTAATGCTTATCTATCCAAATTTAAAAATGGTATTCACTGTTGCACCATCAGGCAATAGATATGTATTTGGAGTCACCATTAACGATACTTCAGTCATTGTGTTGTGTCATTGTCTCATATTTTATTTAACAAGTAAAACTAAAGCGAAATTGATATTTTCTAAATAAATTATTGATTTACAATGAAGTAACAGTGGATCATCACATAAAATACAATTCCAAGGTAATCATCAAGAAACCTATGTTGTAAATAGTACAAATATTATTTTGTTGTACAAAGAGCATATGAAAGGGTCTGCTTGAAATAGTTTGGTACAATTAATGCAACTTTGCACAGCATGCATCAAAGTTGTCCGAAGGCCAAGTGTTCAATTAATTGAAGTCTTTTGTTTATTATATATATAATAGAGAAGGGTTCAAATGCACTATTATTTTTGTGCTATAATATGCTCTATATTCTTTATCTCAATTTTTAAAGTTCGAACAGTCGATTTGAACCGCTTAACATGATCTTCATAATAAAATATGCTTAGGTACCAAATTTTATATTTTTAAATTTTTTTTACTATTTATTTAGATAGGTACAAAATCACTTTTTTAAGGCGATTATGGACCATCCGTAAAGTGATATTGTACCTATCTAAAAAAATAGTAAAAAAATTATAAAAAATATAAAATTTGGTCTCCAAACATATTTTATTATGAAGATCATGTTGAATGGTTCGGATTAACTGTCGGACTTTAAAAATAAAGATAAAGGATGTGGAGCATATTGGAGCACAAAAATTATGGTGCATTTGAACCCTCCTCTATATAATAACATAATCCATATTATAAGGACTAATCTGCTTTACAGATAATTAAATACGTACAATTAAGGAAGCACATTATATTTTAAGTCCTTAAATCATATTAACCTAATAACCTCGTGCGTGTGTTATGGGTTGCCAGGTTGGCACTAGCGCTGTGCTAACTAGGTTGTTGCTTTCTCTTGTTGCAGATTCTTCTAAACAGAAATTGGATCAGGAATTAATTAACAGCCTGGTTTGACGATCGTTAATTTGTTGGTCTGTATATGTATATATATATTGTCAGGAAATAAATTCATCATCATGTTAAGTTTTTATGTAACATGTTGTGCTGTGTATTTAAAATGAGTAAAGATGTTGTCCCCCCACTCCAGTCCCCTAAACGTCCCCTCCAATTCTAACTAATATTGTCAATTATTAAACCACATTGAAAAACGTGTAAAACGTGTAAAAGATGAGTCTAGTTTTTTTTCTTTAAATACTTGATATCTTAAGTATGAATACTTGATAAATTATATATAAATATTTGATATCTTAGGTATGAATACTTTCCATTTTGTATGAATACTTTCCATATTTGAATATTTGATACCTTGAAAAACGTGTAAAAGTATGTCATCATGGATCTCATTTGAAAGAGAAAATTATGTAGAACACGTTCGTGGTTTTAGATTTGCAAAATTCCTCATAGATCGTCCCAAAAATTGGTTAGATTGAACGGAGAAAAAAAAACCATCTTGAAAAACGTGTAAAAGATGAGTAGGTATTGTGTCCAGTTTTTTTTTATGTACTTGATATCTTAGGTATGAATACTTGATGAATTATATATGAATACTTGATATCTTAGGTATTCATACTTTTCATTTTGTATGTGAATTAATTTAATCAATGAATGGGGGACTGGTGGTGTGATCCACGTGACTTTTTGGTTGTGGTCCCCAATGCAGTCAGACAGTTACTGCCCCCGAAAAGCAATGGTCCCCAGTTTGTATGTAAATTAATACTTGATATCTTAGGTATGAATACTTGATGAATTATATATGAATACTTCATATCTTAGGTATGAATACTTTCCATGTTGTTGAATGGGGGACTGACAGTTGTACTTTGACCGTTAGGGGGACTGACAGTTGTACTTTGACAGTTAGGGGGACGTTTAGGGGACTGAATGGGGGGACTGTTAGTCGATCCCTTTAAAATTATGGCAATGATCATGATACATTAGTCATGTCGTATGTATACGTAGTTATGTTTGATCAAAACTATTTTTTTTAACTTTAATCTGTTAAAGTAAGAAAATAAATAAAAATAATGTAAATAATGTAAATAATTATAAACTAAATAAACAATTTTATAAAAAAAAATTATATTGTTCGAAATTTTATAAACTAAATAAACAATTTACTTTATGATAAATTGATAGAACTGAATCCTCTGTTTCTCTATGGACAGGAAAGTTCACCATAGAATTTAGCTAATATTTGCTTCATACGTGACATCTATCTTTCATTTCATTAATAAGAATTAAAAAAATAACTTTCCAAACTAGTTAATTAATAAAAATCTTTTCTCTTTTTTTGTCTCTTCACTTTTCATTTCAAAACCAATTAAGAAAATAATTTTCTAAACTGTTTCTTCTTCACTGTACCTCTCAACGGTGATAATTTTTTTTTTTTCAAAGGCTTCAACAATCTCTTGCCACATGAAGATTTCTTGAATTAAATCTAGTTTCTTTACTATGAAGATTTCATCCTCTCAACGGTACAGTACCAGATAGACAATGCCGTGTAGTTAGAAATTAAAGTGGGAACTTTGTATTAATTTTTTTTGTCAAATGTAAACTCTGTAAATTTGAAAATTTGGTATATCAGTGAAGTGCAATTCTGAGGCATATCCTCTTCTCATATCTGCATGGTACCTTGGTTTCTACCAAGATTTATATTGCTTTTCCATTGAATTTAAAAAAAAAAAAAAAAAGGCTGATGTCCATTTCATGTTACTGAAATATTAAAATTACATCACCAGTTGTGTTCAGCATAGAACTGTACTCTGTGAGTACATTCTATCAGTATCAGTAGCCAACCAAAATTTTCCATTGAATTTTAATACATGTGGCATGCTCTGATCCTCTCTATTAATCTGACTCTAGATATTTTTTGATAGTTTAGTTGTAGTCTTTAGTATGGGTGCTTAGGTTGTAAATTTTAGCTAGTAATCTCCATGTAATTATTGGTTAGAAGGGCCTTCATGTATATTGTAAATATAGTCAGTTTGGTTTGCGTTGGTGTGTTGAGAGTATCAGGTTTTTGTAATAGCACAGTACATTCTAATACAAACTGCCTATGGGTTCCACTGGCAAAAAAAAAAAAAAAAATTAAAGGGGGAAGTATTAAGTAAGCAACCCACCGATCAATATTGGTGTAAGTTTTGCATTATTATCTTAATGAAATCTAAATTTTAATTTTTTTGACATGCATGAGTGTTTATGGGTCTCATTATCAGAGGTCTCCAGTGGTGTTCAAGAGATTGCTTAAGTTTAGAAGAAAAAAAAATTGTCACCGTTGGTACAAAAAGGAGAAAGGGCAATTCCGAATTTGGAAGGTGAAGAGCCAGGAGAAAGATGAAAGAAAATATTCTAGTTTAGATTTTCTTAATTTATTTGTAATCAATCAATAATTACAAAGATACTCATTAATGAGATGAAATATAATAACACGTGTCAAATAGAGATTGGCTAAACTCCATAGCATAGTGACAAACGAATAGTTCGGATTTGGTTCGGTGGAGTCATAGTTCGGGATTCGGATATAATTCAAGTATAATTCGGTACAACAAGGAAGCAAAAAAAAAAAAATCCAAAAAACACTCCCCAAAAAATAAAAAATAAAAAAAATTGCGTTTTTCACGCAAAAAAAATTTCTTTTTTGCAATCTATTCGGAGTTCGGTTCGAAAACATCAAAAAAATAAATTATTAGTGTATATTGTCACTATACTCCACAGTGGACCTACCCAATGGAGATAGAGTATGCATTTTTCTCTTTTTTAGATGCAACTATGCAAGCTCTTCATTTTGCATTTAATGCCCTATAATAGTGGGTCCGGCAGTTTCTTAATTATTTGAAAGATCAAAAGTGAGCTCATCAGCACAAACTATCCCAATAAAAAAAAATGCTCATGATGAAAAAAGTTTTAAATTCACCCCAAAGTATTACAAGATAGTTTACGTTAATGGTTCACTAGTAAACTAAATTAATAAAATAGTTGTGACAGATTTACACTTTCTATGACATAAATGTTTGTACAGGAGTGGATCCAGTAAGAATTTGTTTTGTATATATACATAATTTTCTATGTAGTTTAGTTAAAATGCTATGAATATTGTAAAATTGACTTTCCATCACTTACATGAATACGTGTTTGACTCTCATAGCTTGAATGTATGTTTTTGCCCATGTTGTACATTATATACATTTTGTCAAGTGTAAATCGAGTTTGTTCTGAAAAATGTGAATCCTATAAAAATTTATACATGGTTAGTTATGTTTAATTTGCTAAAGCATAAACACCACAGAAAAATAGAGTTACTCCTAAAAGATAACACATGTTTTTTGAGTTAACCCTCA
>JAJGRW010001123.1:934389-1076207 GCA_025461045.1 Carex parvula
ATTTTACATTTTTTGGAATTTTTTTTACTATTTATTAAGCTGGTTTGAAAACCGCTGTTTTCAATGCTGCAGAAATTTAATAAAAACAGCGATGTTCAAACCCAGCTTAATACATAGTAAAAAATTCCCAAAAATGTAAAATTGGTCTCCACGTAGATTTAATATAGATTGAACATCTAACGGTTTTAGATTTGTTGTTTGGACTTTGAAATCAGAAACCAAATCGTTTTGGTTCCTAGAGCCCGGAACAAAACTTTTGTATATTAGCCATTCTCTATATACTATATATATATATATATAGATATATATTAGTGTCATGGACTATTCTGCTATATAAGCAATCTGCACCACATCCGCTTAAATGAGCATTTTTGTGTTTTCCAATGTTCAAATGGTCGATCCGACCGTTCATCTTTTCTCCATATTAATAGTGCTTGGAGACCAAATTTTACATTTTTCTGAATTTTTTACTATTTATTAAGCCACTTTGAAAGTGCTGATCATATGGTCCAGAATTTTGGAAACACTGTTTTTACTGTTCACCCAGATCAGCAATTTTCAAAGTGGCTTAATAAATAGTAAAAAAATTCAGAAAAATGTAAAATTTGGTCTCCAAGCACATATTAATATGGAGAACAGATGAACGGTCGGATCGACCATTGAACATTGGAACGCAAAAAATGAGTTATAAGCATTGTGGGCATATGCTTATATAAGCATAGTAGCCAGCCCATATATATATATAATATAATACGTTGATTATTTAATTATCCTACTTAATAAAATTTGTAATCGTAATGATTCAAAAATATTAATATGATATTATTAATTGTCCTTTATTAATTAACAACATATTCATATTTAGAAATCAATTTCTTAAATTAAAAATCCTAATTAACTACAGGTGTGTTGTAATTAAATTATTTTAATGTTGTGTGTTTCGAGATCATACAATGTCCTGTCTGGGATATCTAGTATCTGCTCATAGTATGTCTGAGGCGGCTCATTCAGACTTTTCGAATCATCTCCCGTCTTTAAGTGAAAACTTCAGATCGAGTCAAAATCAAAAGGAGGCTCGAGACCCGAAGTAAATTATTCGATTTTTACTTCACTTATTTTCAAAAGCCCACGTTTAATCCTTCTTCCTTTTTAAAATTAGGCTGCCAAGCTTATTATTTAAATTACCAAAGCCCATTCCAAATTTAATTAAATAATTCACGTCCCAACAGAAAAGAGGTCAAGGCCCCTTTTAAAAAACCAACAGCCACGGCCTACTAGCGTAAGGGCCCAAGGCCCTATTAATTTAATTAATCATGGCCCAAAATTCAAGGAGGCCCAAGCGCATAATTCAAATTCCAGAAATTTGCATTCAAGCCCCCTAAGTTTAGATGTTTCACACAAGGGTCTAAATTTCCAATTTCAACCCTCAATTATTTAGATTTACCATATGGTCCCTGTCAGTTCAAGTCTGGTATCAACACAGAACCGCAACAATCAAAGCATCAAAGGAACACGGTACCAGTAGCCACACTAGGCCGGTACTTACTGGTACTGGCGCATCGCAACCAAGCAACACAACATATCACAGCCATTATCGCAACCAACACCGAACATATCACAGCCATTATCGCAACCAAAATCATTGTTTTCAAAAGATTCTGGACCATTGAAAACAAGGATTTTGTACCTATCTAAAAAATATAGTAAAAAAAAATAAAAAATAATAAAATTATGTCTCCAAGCACATTTTAATATGAAGATCATATTGAGCGGTTCGGATCGATTATTCGAACTTTGAAAACGGAGAAAAAGACGTGGAGCATGATTGGAGTACAAAACCAATGGTGCATTTTAACCCTACTCATATATAAATATTTTCATAATATATATATATATATAGAGTCCGGCTAAATTGCTGCCGGCAGCATTCTGGACAGCTGCTGCCGGGGGCATTTCGGTCATTTCCGGTGTTTAACAACAAATTTTTTTATACAGATATTCAATCTATATTAAATCTACTTGGAGACCAAATTTTACATTTTTTGGAATTTTTTAGCTATTTATTAGGCCACTTTGAAATTGGCTAATCCGGGTGAACAGTGCAACAAAATTCTGGACCATGTGATCTGGAATTTTCAAAGTGGCTTAATAAATAGTAAAAAAATTCCAAAAAATGTAAAATTTGGTCTCCAAGTAGATTTTAATATTTAGAACACGTTGAACGGTTCGGATTTGTTGTTTGAACACCGGAAATGACCAAAATGCCCCCGGCAGCAGCTGTCCAGAATGCTGCCGGCAGCAATTTAGCCGGACTCTATATATATATATATAGAGGAGGGTTCAAATGCCTCCATTTTTCATGCCTCCACCATGCCTCCATTTTTAAAAACTTTAATAACTCAAAATTTAAAACTTAAAAATCAAAATAAAACCGTTGGATATGATCTAAATCATTTTATCTATACACGTGTAAAAAATTATGACATTTCAATTTTGTTTTGGTTGTCATCAAGAGCTTGTAAAAAAACATATAAATGTGGATAATTTCTAGACGTTGATTTTTCAACTTATTGATTCACATAAAAACAAAATCAAAATGTGATAATTTTTTATAAGCACACATAGATAAAATGATGTAGATCATATCCAACGGTTTTATTTTGACTTTTAAGTTTTAAATTTTGAGTTATTAAAGTTATTAAAAATGGAAGCATGATGGAGGCATGAAAAATGGAGGCATTTGAATCCTCCTCATATATATATATATATATATATGTACTATTCGAATACGGATAATTAAAATTCAAAATCATATCCGTACCACTATCCGCACGGATATTCAGATATCAGATATCCGTATCTAATTTTCAAATATGGATCCAGATTCAATCGGATAATATCCGACCCGTTTTCACCCCTAAGATTCACAATATATATCTATCTGTTTAGAAATATTATATGTAACCCTCAATTTTTCATACCTACACAAACAAACAACCTAACACCCGCAAACAACCTAATTAATTAAGTTTGTGTAATTTCCTGTGGGAAAATTGATGATGCTTCTTTTGACTTGTTCGGGATTTGTAACAGTTTTTGCTCAAGAAAATAATTATATATATTTGGTCCAGACATAATTTTACATATATTGTTAGAGACTCTTCCCTACTTCAGATGATAGAAACCTTTTTCCAAAAGACACCTAGCTAGTAGTTAGATATATAAACATGTACTATTGAGACAACGCCACAAACCAGCATACTTGTCTATTTTTTAAAGTTTTCATATATTAATGAAAAGTGTCTATATCGTACTAATTAATTGGAAGGAAAATTAGGTGGCGCCAAAATAACCATATGGTATAAAATATGCATGGGATATTATTTATTGATAATTGAAACATCTGCTGCCTAGAAGTTACGACAGAGATGGGCCACAGTTCAAAATCAGACGGTGCCGATCGATCTGATTAAAAAATTCTGATAGTATCAAATATTATTTTTGATCGGATGATCAGCTTACAGCTAAGGCATTCACGCTGCATCACCTTAATGTGCTATACTGGTTAATAATGACTCACATTTCGTCTATGGTTGTTGTAACAGGGTACTGTTATGGCACTACTTGCATTGTGCCATCCAATTTAAATATCACGCCCGTTAAAATATCCTTCCTAACAGCATGAATGATCTGCCGCATTCAATTTAAATCGGACGGTTTTCATCACATGACATAGTAGCAAACTATATATGGTAAAAGATACGGACCCGGTTGCCAAAAAAATTAAAGTACGCAAATTATAGAACAATTAAATGCTTTAAACCATAAAGGCGGCGCCTATCATTTGTCTCTGCTATTCTTTCTCAGTGCATCTCCATGTGAGCCCTTAAACACACTACTGTACATCACTGCACTAGCATTCCATCACTACTATATAAACTAATCCATGCACTCAGTATCTCTTCATCTCAGTACTCCTTCCTATTCTAGTTTCTCGCTTCTTTAATTAAGCTGCTTTGATGGGGACACAGAGGATGAAACAAAGCCTATTATTTGGGCTTTGTTTGGTGACATTGGCTTTTGGAATCGTGAGGGCCGAAAAGACCGTAACGGTGGTCGGCTCAACCGAGTGTGTGGATTGTGCTGAGAAGAACATCAAAGTTGAACATGCTTTCAAAGGTATACATAGTTAATAATTTCTCGTGCAAAAGTATAGGTCTGATAATATTTGTTATACAACAAAATAATGATATGATAGAAGTTGATTTTTCTACTGCTTGTTAACCTTCCTGGTTGATGTCTTTTATCAGCTAGGTTCCCTTGTTTGAGAAAATTAAATCTTCTCTTGATCTTTATTTTGTTAAAAAGGGAAGTCAAGTGTAATCCACTTTTGAAAGAATTATTTGAACATATATGTACCCATTGTATGCATGTGAAGTAAATATCTCTCCTTCCCCCCTACATTTTTTAAATTTTGAACTCAAACAAAAACTTTAATTCTCACATTATCACTTTCAACTCTGATCATCACTTATAAATCCAACTTTATGATTCCAATTAATTAATTATGATGTAGGTCTTAGAGTTGCAGTCAAGTGCAAATCAGCTACTGGCCAATATGAGACCAAGGGAGTGAGCCGGCTTGATAAATCTGGCAACTTTCACGTAAACCTTCCCATCGACCTCCTCCATGAAGAGTCCGAAGGTATCACCACTCTCAAACCGGCATGCCTAGCGGAGCTAAGGGACCAATCCAACAAGGCGTGTCCCAAACCCGACCCGTTAACCATAACTTTAGCATCAAAAGAGAAAGACCAGCACACATTCACCGTGGGTCAAGATGGAAAATTGCAAATCCTCTCCAGCATTTGCAATTCTGCGACCTTCTGGCCACCTAAGTGGGACCCATTCCACAAGAAACATTTCTTTTCCCATCCTTTCTTTAAGAAGCCACCTAAACCTAAACCTGTACCAAAGTATAAGCCACCTACACCTGTACCAGAGGATAAGCCTCCTACAACACCATCCCAGCCACCAGTCCCAGTTTACAAGCCCCCACAACCTGGTTACCAGACTCCAGTACCAGTGTACAAGCCTACACCAACACCGGTACCGGTATCCAAACCAACGCCACCAGTTCCAGTGTACCAACCTAAACCAACTCCTGAGCCAGTGTACAAGCATCCATGGTTCCATCCCCACCCGAAATTTGGTTTCCCTCCTATTTACAAGAAGCCACATCCTTGGACGAAGTATTTCCACAAGAAGCCTTTTTTCCCTCCTACTGATACTAAGAACTAAATCAGGGTTATCAAAAAATGCAATTAAATGTGTTCTATAGACTATTTAAAAGAATGCATGGAATTGCAGATTTGATAACTAATTGCTTTTGAAGGGTCCTACTTCAGGGCTTCTAGTATGGACTGTTGTGCAGTTGAAGGTGTTATCACTCATTCGTGAGATAAGGTTATATATATATATATATATCTATCATTGTGTATTTGGGCTTGTTGTATATTGCAATTTGTATTTGTAATTTTGCTATGGTTTATCTATTTTGAAGTTGAGTTCAAAACAGTAAGTGATTATTTGTTGAATTCTGGAAAAGAGCAATCTTATTGTGCTAGCTTTTGTTTGATTATATATAATTTCTGCCAAATACTGGACTGTTAATATATAGCGAACAAATCAATCAGATGCAGTCTTAAAGAACATAAATGGTGTCAATTAGATGACAGCAATTTTTTTATTTACCTTGTCAATAATAAATATTTCAACTAAATTGAAAGGTACTGGCATTAAGAGAGCAAGTTGCTCTTTGTGGAATTTTGTTCAAGACCTCGTATTCAGGGGCCTAATACATGGTAAGAAAAGAGTGCTAACCGGCTAAGCCCCCTATCCTTTGAAAATTTTGCATTCTTTACCTTCAAAATTTTAAAATTACAAAAAATATTATTATTAACCCCTCTTATAAAATAAAATTACATGACGCTTATTCATCCAGCCTTCTCTATCTCAATTTTCTAGTTCCGCCCCTGCTCGCATGTACAGCTGAATATTAACCTTTTAGTTCAAAGACAGTACAAGGATTAGAGAGTACAAAATAGAAACAAAGAAACCAATAAGCGTTCCGTAAGTAAATATTATAGCCAACTGTGTGGATCTTAATCCAACGTTGAAGATGAAGATGAAGAATAACGAGAGATTTCCTGTGAACAGGAATCGGATCAGGGATAGAGGAATTAGGGGAGGGAATGTCCGAAGTTAGGGTATCTGAGGTGGTAGACATGGTGCTCTGATACCATCATACCATCATACCATGCTCGCTCCAGTGGGTCGAGCAGTAGTCAGTCGCATTCTTCACAGTCATATTATTCTATGCTGCCGGCTCCGCAGCTCACAGAAGAGCATATCGATATGGTATCTGCTCGGGTACTTGATAGGATGGAGGATCGGTTTATGTCCAAGATCACCGAGCTTTTCAGAGCTTCTCAGGTCCGAAATTCGATATTTCAGTCCGACTTCAATTGTGAACCCTGAATCTTAAATTCTAATTATCTAAAATATTTTTTTAACAATCTCACAGGGAGGTTCGGGCTCGCAGCATGCCTCGAGGCCCGCTCCTCAAGATGACGAGGATGATGACGAGGGGCAGGGGTCGGATGTTGGTGGTGATGGTACTACTTAGGTTTACATGTTTATGATACTACTTAGGTTTAGATGTTTATGGTGACGGATTTTGATAGATGTTTATGGTACTACTTAGGTTTAGATGGTACTTGACATTTCGACATTTATGTTTGTATTACTTGACATTACGATTATTATGTTTGATGTTTATTTGTTGTATGTTTATGTTAATTTGTATTACTTGATATTACGACATGTATGTTTATGTTGTATGTTGGTACGTGTCGTACTAACTATTAAATGGTGCAAATTTAAATAATATATTAAAATATAAAAAACCTGACAGAAGAGTATCAGCGACCGGTTTTAAGTATCAGCGACCGTAAACATTTGTCTCTGATAATTTGAGTATCTGCGACCGGTTTTAAGTATTAGCGACCGCTACATTTGGTCGCAGAAAGTTTTTACTGACGTCAGAAAAAAACAACAGCGACCAAAAAAATGTGGTCGCAAAAGATTATCAGCGACCGGGTGACGTAGTATCAGCGACCGGTGACATCATCGGAAGAGTATCAGCGACAATGCTTACAGCGACCGGCCTTTCAGCGACCGTATTTGGCTTTCAGCGACCGGAATGGGTATCAGCGACCGGAAAACCGGTCGCTGATGCCCCTTTCTGCTATAGTGAGAAGTAATTGGATTATGGAAATGAATTTATTCAATTGTTTAGCTGGTTTTACATTTACATATTGTGTAACTTGTTTTACATTTACATTGTGCTATTTATAGAGAATAATTAATATAGTTATCCATGTATACTATGCCTTAATTACAAAATTTGCCTTAACTAATTCTCTAAGCATCCTCATTAATTGTAACTGAATCTGTTGAGCTGTGACGCTGGTGAGATGTTTGCTTTACTGGACACATCCACTATTAAATTGCCAACTATTTTTGTCGGCATTTTTTTCTAAAACGAAAATTGATAAGCACTTGCATTAATATAATAAAAATATGCACAAGCTTATTTTATATGGTTCGAAAAATGAATTTGAAAGATCAAGATAACTGTTGCCCGTTTTAACTTGATCAAAACTACATGATAATTGTCAACAATTGTGTCTAATTAACTGAGATAAATAAATTAAATGTGGGTCGACAAAAAACATAACATATATGTATTGCTATAATAAATAATTAAGTGAGCATTTTAATGTGAGTGAGAGGTTTATTTGTTGATAAGAAACCCACCAATTAATCAATCATCCATCTGTAGTTTTTTGTAGCTATATGGGGGCTTACCTGGCAGTCGCTCATTTAGTTAGTGGTTCGTGCTCATCAATGCATACACACACAAGAGGCTAGAGATAGAGTGAGAAAAATGGAACGGCGGAGCCGGCTCCGTCACGGAATGGCACGATTACGGCACGGAATGGTACGGTTACGGCACGGCAAGCGTGTCAGTTACGTGTCGTGACTTGCGTATTTCGTGCCGTGACCATTCGCGTGCCGTGCTCATCTTTTGAAACTTTGACACGGCACGGCACGGCACGTAGTAACGCGAGTCACGCGAGTCACGCGAGTCTTGAATAAACTAACATAAATTATGATTAAATGATCACGCGAGTCACGCGAGTCACGTATGGTCACGGCACGGCACGGTACGAGATCAAAATCACGGTGTGTTAGTCACGGCACGGTACGACACGGCACGTTTTTTCCACTCTAGCTAGAGGAGTAGAGGGACTGAGGGACCTTTTTCTTCGGAGAAAACTTCAGTGGGTCTCTAGTAAAGAAATTAAAGAAACATTAATTAATAGAATTTTATGGTGTATAAGTTAGCCACGCTTAATTTTTGCTTTAATGATATCCAAATAAGGAAGAGGTAAATATGCACATGAAAAAAATCATACATTGTAATTTAGAAAATTAAAAGAATAAACTCACTAAGTTATTCATTGCGATTTATTTGATCATTTGTTAATTCTTTTCAGACTTTTGATTTTTTATTAGCTGAACTTCAATATAAGTTTCTGTTATTGATTCATTGTTAGTATACAAGATGAAAATCAATCGTTCAAATTTTATATTTTTAATACATTGTAGCAAAGAGATACATTTTGACAACTTCTAGCACCTCAAACCTTTCAATTATAGTATAATGAAATTACGGTTTGATATATCTTCCTAATTGTGTGCAATGCTCTGTTTTTTTTATATAAGTATTATTTTTGAGATAAGTTGGATGGTTAAATGCTGTCTCAGTTTGGTGCTTAAAAAGTAGTAGTAGTTAAGTCTCAATAATGGCAAAAAAGATGCAATATTTTCATATTCAACTGAGACATCTAACGGGGTTTCACATTCATAATGGAACATTAATTAATTAATTAATTAAAATGACAGAGACCCCATTTGAGTCTCCTGTGGCACTGCATGCATACATAATGGGTCGCTTGAATCATTCACAAATTACTAATCATACAACTTGTACACCGGATTGATATGAGGATGTCAGATTCGCTCTCTTAATTAATTTGTGGCTCCCTTTCGGTTGTTGCAGTTGCGTATGGTCATTTTCTCAGCTAAAGAGAGCATCAATATTGCTATGCTGGGAAATATATAGATCCTAGAAAATTGTAGCCATATTTGGATGTTAAGTATTGAAAACTCCCAGCAACATAACCCTATTCCGGTCTGGCCCGGTATGGAATGAACTTATAATCTGATAATCGAGTCGATTCCATGATTATAAGTTCATAACCCTAATCCATTCTCGTTTTGGGTGGAATAGATTCACTAATTCTTTTATTCCAGTTAGTAAGAGAGATGTTGAACTAAGAAATAATAGATCTAAAAGCTAAAAGAGGTATCCTGAGCAATTGCAAGAATTGAGTTCATTGCATCTTTCTTTCTAAAAGCCTTAAAAAGCTAGCTAACAGTGCCAATTTTTATTATGAAAAACATCCTCCTGACAATCATTTGTCGAAAGTTATCATTTTATTTTTAAATATAGACACTTGATTAGATATTCATAATATACGACATATTTGCTATTTAATTGTTTTGTTTTGCTTGTGTATGCTTTACTTCATTTTTATAGAAAATATATCATTTCGTAATAAGTAACTAAATTTGATAAAACTATTTGTATTATACATGAAAAATAGCAAAATAAACGAAATAAGAAGTTATTATTAATTTGAAATTGATATTGAAAACTGTAAAGTACAATAATGATACATGATATGCATATGCAATAATTTGAAATTGATATTTATCTAGGACAGTGTAATGATACATGATATGCATATACATAGAACAGCCAATGTGATGGAGACTTGAAACCACATCGCTGCCTCAAAAGTATAGCACATTAATCTCCATGCAACTAACTAACCGGTTTAATTCCATTGCATTAATTTCACAGCAAAACTTGCATTACATTACCATATACTTTCTCTGTTAATATTGATAATATGTTCTTTTGTAGTTATAAATAAAAACACACACACAACTTTTGATCTAGTTTCAAAGATAATGCTCTCTGCATGAGATGTCGCATGTTCGAAATCTGGATGAAAAACTTTTATGTATATTTAATTTTTAAATAGTTTGACCTCCGATCTTTACTAATAAGAAATCATTAAAAAACCTACAAGTACAAATGTGGAGAAAATGTATCAAAAAAAATTGCGAAGTACTTAAGACAATATCAATATTAAATTATCAACTAGGAGTAATTATCTTATAATATGTTTATTCGTGAAATTTTCGGTGAGAATCTACTGCTCTTTTTCAGAAAGCAGGAATAGGTTTCTGCTTTTCTTCATCCAACCTGTTCAAATATTTTCAACCATTTCAGATTTTGAAGTGAAGAAAAAAGAAACTGATTTTATCTCAAAATCTGAAATGTTAAAACACATTTGAACAATTGAGATGAAAAAAAATATGTTCCTGTTTTTTCTGAAAAAAGTAGCAGATTTGATTCTGAAATTTTCGGTCAAGTATTTTGGAGAAGGGTTCTTACATACCAACAAGAATACATGTTTTTTCTTTCTTTCTTTTCTTTCTTTTGAGCCTTTCCGAGGTAATTTCACTTATGTTTATTAAGGTCGAAAGCGCATTGAAATTGATATATATATATAGAGAGAGAGGGACTAATATCAAAACGTTTGCACCAAGGCCCTCGTGTAACTAAGTCGTTTTCGGATTTTCAAAGTCTAAACAGTCGATCCAAACAGTTAGATGTTCAATCTATATTAAAATCTGCTTGGAGACCAAATTTTACATTTTTTGGAATTTTTTTACTATTTATTAAGCCACTTTGAAAATTGCTGATCCGAGTGAACTGTAAAAACAGTGCAACCAAATTCTGGACCATGTGATCAGCAATTTTCAAAGTGGCGTAATAAATAGTAAAGAAATTCCCAAAAATGTAAATTTTGGTCTCCAAGCAGATTTTAATATAGAGATCACATCTAACGGTTTAGATCGACCGTTTGGACATTGAAATCCAAAACGACTTGGTTGCACGAGGGCCTTGGTGCAAACGTTTTGATATTAGCCTCTATATATATATATATATTTACTTTTATAAATTTATTAATCAACATTTATATCAGATCCAGGAATACTAATGTCAGTAAGATTGACTGGTGAAATACAAGATTGTCCTCAAGCCATCCAATTATTTAAAAATACATACTATTAGATTTAAAATTTCACATGGCTTTGATCTAGTTTAGTTTGGCATTTTATGATCATAATTTTTTGTAGTTTGTAAGATAAAGCATGTTATAATTTCTTGAACAATGATTCGAATTGGAATGATTATGCATATTTTTGAGAAACACAACCTAAAGAAAAAGATAATCATAATTTTAAGTTTCTTGCGAAAATTTATTAAATCTTTATATGTAACAATATGTCGTTAATCTTTTTCAAAAAATAAAACTTTTTCAAAAAAATATTATGTTGTAAATAAGAGGTTTAAAAAATAGAATAATTATATGAATCTCCCCATTCCAGTACTCCCTTTGTCCCCCACAACAACATTAGAGGAATGTTGCACTATGATCCCACTAATTATATAGTCCCTCCTTTTTCAGTCCCTCACTCGTCCCCGCGTCAATCTTCATATGTATAAATACTTGGAAGAGAAGATATTAATATTTTGATGCATAACTTGTTATGATCATCCCTTTTTCGGTCCCCCAATGGTCTCCGCATCAACATTCCTCTAATGAAGTAGTGGTGATCTCGTATTCCCACATCAACCTTCCCCAATTGTCACCGCTTCAACCTTTCTCTAACAAAAATAGTTACCCTTTTAGGAATAAATACTTCAATGCATAGGTTAAATACTTGCAAAATAAGATATTAATACTTGATTTGTAACTTGATATTATCGAACGCCTGAAGATTAAACTTTGTACAATATATAAACATATAAATATTTAGTGTATAGGTATAAATATTACAATAATTGATATTAATACTTTCAGACGTCATCCAATACCATATGTAGAGTAGAACTAGGGTGCTCCTAAGCTCACCAAGCCCTTTGTGAGCGCGACTCTAAAACCTATCGAATTGACTTCAAACGACATTTCCAAACCGTTAGATGTTCAATCTATATTAAAATCTGCTTGGAGACCAAATTTTACATTTTTTTGAATTTTTTTACTATTTATTAAGATGGTTTGAAAATCGCTGTTTTCCAATGGTGCAGAATTTTAATAAAAACAGCGATTTTCAAACCATCTTAATAAATAGTAAAAAAATTCCAAAAAATGTAAAATTTGGTCTCCAAGCAGATTTTAATATAGATTGAACATCTAACGGTTTGAAAATATCGTTTGAAGTCAATTTGATAGGTTTTAGAGTCGCGCTCACGGAAGGGCTTGGTGAGCTTAGGAGCACCCTAGTTCTACTCCCATATGTAAAAAAATATCAAGTTTCGCTATCCCCACAGATAGTTATGGTAATATTAATATTTTTATAAATGTGTATGGACCTCTCCCCATTTAGTTTGAGTGGTCCACCACGGGTATTTATGGTGCGGGAACGTTTGGGAGATTTGGTTGGTGATGGGTCAAAATCAGAGCTAATAATATTTATAACCCTAATTGTCTACTTTACGAATAATTCACAAGCGTATGAATATCTCGTATAGTATAGATCGGGGTGTCGGTCCACAGGGATATTGTATTAAAAATCTAACAATAATCAATTCAAGGTTTAGTTGGTTGTTTGTTTAATTGGTTGTTTGGATAAGTTGGACTATGGAGACAATTAGTATCAAAGTAAATATTTTGTGTACAGAAGAAGACTTCTAGGGGTAGGCTATCTATCCTTCTTACTCGTTTAATCTAGTTTTAGGTTGAATAAACAACTGTATGCGGTGTGTCACCAACCGCATGCGAGTGCTAAACCTGTCAATTATAGTTTCTAACTCCAATCGGAATCGCATGCGGTTTGATCAGAACCATGTGCATCCTAAACTTGTATCAAATGCAAATCTAAGAGTCACTAATCATAACTTAGTATTAATCACAGGTACGCTATAACACCCTAATTGAAAATGATTGGTAAGGGGATGGGACCCAGACTTTACTCTAATCAATTGCATAAATATCAATGATAAGTCTCCATTACCAAGATTAAAAGGATTTAAGTTCACAATTACGTCCTTTCTTTATACCTTCCGTAGTTGAAATAACCGAGATTACTCCATTATTAATCTATAGAACGCGGCACTCGTCTGCAGATCTATAAACTAATAGGTTTCTAACTGAGATCGGATCACAAGGAATCAACAGTTACGTCTATTTCTCTTATTGGATCTTAAGTATTGAAAACTCCCAGCACAGCTTTCTTTCTAAAAGCCTTAATGCTAGCTAACCGTGCCAATTTTATTATGAAATGTAGACACTTGATTAGATTTTCATAATATACGACATATTTGCTATTTTATTTTTTTGTTTTGCTTGTGTATGCTTTACTGTATTTTTATAGAAAATATATCATTTCGTAATAAGTAACTAAATTTGATAAAACTATTTGTATTTATACATATATGAAAAATAGCAAAATAAACGAAATAAGAAGTTATTATTAATTTGAAATTGATATTGAAAACTGTAAAGTACAATAATGATACATGATATGCATATGCACAATAATTTGAAATTGATATTTATCTAGGACAGTGTAATGATACATGATATGCATATACATAGAACAGCCAATGTGATGGAGACTTGAAACCACATCGCTGCCTCAAAAGTATAGCACATTAATCTCCATGCAACTAACTAACCGGTTTAATTGCATTGCATTAATTTCACAGCACAACTTGCATTACATTACCATATACTTTCTCTTTTAGTTTTGATAATATGTTCTTTTGTACTTATAAATAAAAATACACACAACTTTTGATCTAGTTTCAAAGATAATGCTCTCTGTATGAGATGTCGCATGTTCGAGATCTGAATGAAAAACTTTTATGGATATTTAATTTTTAAATAGTTTGACCTCCGATCTTTACTAATAAGAAATCATTAAAAAACTTACAAGTACAAATGTGGAGAAAATGTATCAAAAAAAATTGCGAAGTACTTGAGACAATATCGATATTAAATTATTAACTAGGAGTAATTATCTTATAATATGTTTATTCGTGAAATTTTCGGGTGAGAATCTGCTGCTCTTTTTCAGAAACGCAGAAATAAGTTTCTGCTTTTTTTCATCCAACTGTTCAAATATTTTCAACCATTTAGATTTTGAAGTGAAGAAAAAAGAAACTGATTTTATCTCAAAATCTGAAATGTTAAAACACATTTAAACCATTGAGATGAAAAAAAATATGTTCCTGTTTTTTCTGAAAAAAGTAGCAGATTTGATTCTAAAATTTTCGGTCAAGTATTTTGCAGAAGGGTTCTTACATACCAACAAGAATACATGTTTTTTCTTTCTTTCTTTTCTTTCTTTTGAGCCTTTCCGAGGTGATTTCACCTATGTTTCTTAAGGTCGAAAGCACATTGAAATTGATATATATATAGAGAGAGGGGCTAATATCAAACGTTTGCACCAAGGCTCTCGTGTAACATGTCGTTTTTGGATTTTCAAAGTCCAAACAGTCGATCCAAACAGTTAGATGTTCAATCTATATTAAAATCTGCTTGGAGACCAAATTTTACATTTTTGGAATTTTTTTACTATTTATTAAGCCACTTTGAAAATTGCTGATCCGAGTGAACTGTAAAAACAGTGTAACCAAATTCTGAACCATGTGATCAGCAATTTTCAAAGTGGCTTAATAAATAGTAAAGAAATTCCAAAAAATGTAAAATTTGGTCTCCAAGCAGATTTTAATATAGAGATCACATCTAACGGTTTAGATCGACCGTTTGGACATTGAAATCCAAAAACGACTTGGTTGCACGAGGGCCTTGGTGCAAACATTTTGATATTAGCCTCTCTCTCTCTCTCTCTCTCTCTCTATATATATATATATATATATATATATATATATATATATATATATATATATATATATATATATTTACTTTCATAAATTTATTAATCAACATTTATATCAGATCCAGGAATACTAATGTCAGTAAGATTGACTGGTGAAATACAAGATTGTCCTCAAGCCATCCAATTATTTAAAAATACATACTATTAGATTTAAAATTTCACATGGCTTTGATCTAGTTTAGTTTGGCATTTTATGATCATAATTTTTTGTAGTTTGTAAGATAAAGCATGTTATAATTTCTTGAACAATGATTCGAATTGGAATGATTATGCATATTTTTGAGAAACACAACCTAAAGAAAAAGATAATCATAATTTTAAGTTTCTTGCGAAAATTTATTAAATCTTTATATGTAACAATATGTCGTTAATCTTTTTCAAAAAAATAAAACTTTTTCAAAAAAAATATTATGTTGTAAATAAGAGGTTTAAAAAATAGAATAATTATATGAATCTCCCCATTCCAGTACTCCCTTTGTCCCCCACAACAACATTAGAGGAATGTTGCACTATGGTCCCCACTAATTATATAGTCCCTCCTTTTTCAGTCCCTCACTCGTCCCCGCGTCAATCTTCATATGTATAAATACTTGGAAGAGAAGATATTAATATTTTGATGCATAACTTGTTATGATCATCCCTTTTTCGGTCCCCCAATGGTCTCCGCATCAACATTCCTCTAATGAAGTAGTGGTGATCCCGTATTCCCACATCAACCTTCCCCAATTGTCACCGCTTCAACCTTTCTCTAACAAAAATAGTTACCCTTTTAGGAATAAATACTTCAATGCATAGGTTAAATACTTGCAAAATAAGATATTAATACTTGAATTGTAACTTGATATTATCGAACGCCTGAAGATTAAACTTTGTACAATATATAAACATATAAATATTTTAGTGTATAGGTATAAATATTACAATAATTGATATTAATACTTTCAGACGTCATCCAATACCATATGTAGAGTAGAACTAGGGTGCTCCTAAGCTCACCAAGCCCTTTGTGAGCGCGACTCTAAAACCTATCGAATTGACTTCAAACGACATTTCCAAACCGTTAGATGTTCAATCTATATTAAAATCTGCTTGGAGACCAAATTTTACATTTTTTTGAATTTTTTTACTATTTATTAAGATGGTTTGAAAATCGCTGTTTTCCAATGGTGCAGAATTTTAATAAAAACAGCCGATCCGAACCGTTCCGAACAACCGATCCGAACCGTTTACTTCGGGTCATATTTTGTCATTTTAAAAATCCAAACAACCGATCCGAACCGTTCAACATGTTCTAAATATTGAAATGTGCTTGGAGACTAAATTTTACATTTTTTGGAATTTTTTTACTATTTATTAAGCCACTTTGAAAATCGCTGATCCGGTGGTCTAGAAAATTTTACTGTTTTTTACTGTTTACAGTGGATCAGCGATTTTCAAAGTGGCTTAATAAATAGTAAAAAAAATTCCAAAAAATGTAAAATTTAGTTTCCAAGCACATTTCAATATTTAGAACATGTTGAACGGTTCGGATCGGTTGTTTGGATTTTCAAAATGACAAAATATGATCCGAAGTAAACGGGGGTTTTACTTCGCGAAGTACAATAGCCCATCTCTCTCTCTCTCTATATATATATATATAGAGAGGGAGAGAGAGAGAGAGAGAGAATGACTAATATACAAACGTTTGTTCTTGGGCTCAAGAACAAACGATTTGATTCTCCGATTTTCAAAGTCCAAACAGTCGATCCAAACAGTTAGATATTCAATCTATATTAAAATGTGCTTGGAGACCAAATTTTACATTTTTTGGAATTTTTTTACTATTTATTAAGCTGGTTTGAAAACCGCTGTTTTTATTAAATTTCTGCAGCATTGAAAAACAACGGCTTTCAAACCAGCTTAATAAATAGTAAAAAAATTCCAAAAAATGTAAAATTTGGTCTCCAAGCACATTTTAATATAGATTGAATATCTAACTATTTGGATCGACTGTTTGGACTTTGAAAATCGAAGCACCAAATCGTTTGTTCCTGAACCCAGGAACAAACGTTTGTATATTAGTCATTCTCTATATATATATACATATATGAGGAGGGATCAAGTTACAACAAAGTTACAACAATCATTTTTTTCATTTTTAAAGTCCAAATCGTCGATCCAAACCGTTCATCTTGGCAGGAAACAGTTGAAAGAACTTTACCCAACTTTTGTAATTTTGAATCGATTTAGCTAATAACATCGGTGATATGCAAAATAATAAAATAAGATATTTATTCTCCTTTGTGCATAGGGGTGGTAAAAAAGCTCGTAGCTCGTGGCTCGATCGTGACTCGCACCTAACTTGTTCGCTAACAGTTCGTTCGTTACTAGACTGAGCTGTTAACGAGTCAGTTTGCCACTAGCTCGGTCCCGAATTAACGAGTTCAAGCTAGAAGCTAGCTTGCTCGCCAGCTCGGCTAGGCATCAATTTGTAAATTTGTATGATTTTGTGTGCATTTTATACAGTCTAGCTCGGTTCAGCTCGATCCAACAAGTTTGTAGAATTTATTTTCTTCTTAAAACAAGATACAGCCAAACCCAGCGAGCCAGCTCGTCAGCTTGCGTGCTAGCTCGGGCTGGATTGTCACGATTTCAAGTTGAGGTTTTAGCTCGGATGTCCTAGGTCCAGCTTGCTCGGCTGTAGCTAGGTCTAAAATTAACAAGCTGAGCTATAACCTAACTCGGACCGAACCAGCTCGTTGCCACCCCTATTTGTGCATACTACATATGGACAAATTTTTCATTTATTTCTTACGTAATTTTACTGATTAGATTTTTATTTCATTTTTGAAAATGGGCCTGAGACCTATTCTATTACTATTTTTTTTTACTGACAAGTTCAATTACTATTAGACCATAAGCACAATATCTCTATCTTAAGAATTTATTGATTGCTGGTAATAGAACAATGATCACACATAGAAGTAATTCCCTTTTGTTATCCAGACCATTAAATTTCTCGGGTCTAAAAAGAAAATATAGGAAAAATCATAAAAATGGACATAAATAATATTCAATATTAAACTCATTTTGTAGACATAATTAGATGAACATTATGAAACTAAAATTAACCAAATATAAAATTTGTAGAAAAAATGCAGATTCAAATAATTTGAACGATATTTAGCATTGGACTTGTAATAGTGATGTGGACATACCATGTACTCTTTCGTACAGGAAATCATAAATTTACTATATTCGCTCTTCTACTCGGAGTCCATAAAGTTTAATGCCATAGTAGAATTTACTATATTCGCCTTGAGACACAAAATCTTGGGCTATAGCTTCTTGATTGCACGAGATCACTGGTGGGGCCCACGAGACAGGCACTTGCCAGCTCCCGCGTGCCAACCACCCAGTGACCTGGTCCCTCTCCTCTTGTTCGGGCTTGTCTACGGACTATTTCTATCATTTATGAAAACTCAAGTCAGTTCTGTACCCAGTCCTAGTGTCCTACTACCTAGTACCCACTAGAGTTCAGATCGGTACTTCAGATCACCCCCGGTACCGTAACAGTGAATCTTTTACAATTACTTGATCTGGACTGTTCTTTTTAACTTGGCACGAATCTCAAAGCCCAATAACACTGCCCCCTCCGTCAGCCAGAATCCCAAAGCGGCTAGGAGTTAATCTCAAACCGTAAAGTGAAGGGAATCTTTTACGGTACCGGGAGGATATTTACCCCCGTACCCACTACCCAGTACCACCAGTTCTCAACGGTTAACCCATTACACTGTGGACTACATAACCTGTGAACAGAAGATCATAATTGTTCACCAATTTACATCGCCAATTCAATACCATCCTGTTTACACTGCAACCACAATCTAATTCTAACTTCTAAGCTGAGATTATGAAAAAAAAATGGATGAAACGACCAGAGAAGAGGGTTGGTTTTGGTAGAAAATCAAGGACTTGTATGCTTTTTAAGACATTAAATCTCATTCCACTAAAGCCACACCGACTGCACTGGTATCCCGTTCGTCCTATTGACATATCATGCCCAACAAATTTAGCACGGAAATAAGTTGTTTCTGTCGGATATATTATAGGATCTATTAACAACAGTTCAATTTTGATAATATATTTTTAAATTGGAATAAAACTATTTTACAAGAAAAGATCAATTTTGTAGTAATGTTGTTGTATATTAAAATTCTATTTATTCATATGCACTATATAAAAATTAATATAATGTAGATCATGTTTCTAAATCTGAATTTTAGTAATGCATATTAATTTTTTATATCGTCAAAAAAATTATCAACTTAATCTATAGTTAATCCATCCCAATACTGTTCTAAATAAAATAAATACCATGTTTGGTTAAACAAGATAAAAGTACTGCAGATTGGGTGATAAAAAGTGTGTCACCTATGAGACAATTTTTTTCTGTATAAATTTCTAACGCAGGGGAGGTATATACAGAGCTGCAAAATCTGAGCCCATTTGAAAAAAAAAACTCAGTTGAATATCTCACTTGGGCCTAAACAGAAAATTTTCGATTATTTAGGATTTAAACAAGATTAAATCGGACCGGGCCGAATCCAGCTGGAATCGAATTCAATAGATATACAATCAAAACCCAATCCAACTAGAACATGCAAGTCCTCCTAACATGCGTTGGAAATTTCCAGCATAGAATTCACACTTTTGAATTTATAGGAAGTGGGTTTTGAAAGAAAATAAAATCTTGACAATTATAAGCTTACAAATCAAATTAAGTCGGAGATTTGTTTACAAATCCCCCAACTAACTTGATGTAATAAAACCATGAGAAGTAATCCAATATATAAATTGATGATGAGCAAAGTAGTATGAGTTTTCATAAAAAAGATTTGTGGATTTGATCTAAAATAATCTGATTGATTTTTATCTATAAACTTTTCATCTTTTAATACTTGTTTATTTATAAGCTTACAAGGTCAAAAATTAGTTCCGAACATTGAATGTACAGAAATCATCCATTTTAAATAGAACAATTATCTTAGTCTCCGCACTTCAGTACTCTCAAATTTTTGGCAACAACATTAGAGGAATGATGTACTATGGTTCCCACTAATTATATGGTCTCTCATTTTCCAGTCCCCACACTCGTCTCCACGTTAACCTTCATAGGTATAAATACTTATAAGATAATATATTAATACTTGAAAAATAAGATATTAATACTTTGATGTGTAACTTGCTATGATCATTCATTTTTCAGGCCTTCAATCATCTCGCGTCAACATTTTTCTAATGAAGTAGTAGGAACCCCGTACCCCAGCATCAACCTTCCCAATTGTCCCTGTCTTAACTTTCATCTAACAAAAACAGTTAACCTCATAGATATAAATACTTCAGTGCATATACCTAAAATACTTGCAATACTCCTAAAATACTTGCAATACTTGATAATAATACTTTCAGACGTCATCTAGTGTCATATATAAAAAGTACTTGAAAGTATATGTATAAGTACTTGCACAATGAGGTATAAATACTTGCGTGACGACGAGCCCAAAAGTGCGTCATTATGGATCTCATTTCAAAGAGAAAATTACATAGAAGACGTTCGTTGTTTTATATTCACAAAATTCCTCACATATCGTCAGAAGTATGAACGAGATTGAACGGAGAAAAAATCCACCTCTAAAAACGTGTATGGTCCCCCATGTAGTTTTGAGTGGTCCTCCACAGGTATTTATGGTATGAGTATGTTTGAGAGATTTGATTGGAAAAATAATTATTTACGTAAAAATTATTTACCTCATAGATATAAATACTTTCGTGCATATGTATAAATACTTATGTGCATATGTATTAATACTTAAGAAAAAAATTCAGTGCTGAAGTTTTTGCAGTCCCCCAGATAGTTATGGTAGTTATGATGCGGGTACAATGCGAATAATGTAGCGCGGGTGCTGTTATCAGCTTCCTTTTAAATATCTTGATCTATTGCAAATAAAAAAAAAACTTAATGCTTAGTTTGTCGAAGTATATCTAATCTTTGAATTCGTTGCAAGAAATTAATCTATCATTGGCGAGTTTTAAACTAAGACTTGCTTTATTTTAAATAAATATGAGTGTAATAATTTAATGCTTATCTATCGAAATTTAAAAATGGTATTCACTGTTGCACCATCAGGCAATAGATATGTATTTGGAGTCACCATTAACGATAGATACTTGATTCATTGTGTTGTGTCATTGTCTGATATTTAATTTAACAAGTAAAACTAAAGCGAAATTGATATTGTCTAAATAAATTATTGATTTACAATGAAGTAACAGTGGATCATCACATAAAATACAATTCCAAGGTAATCATCAAGAAACCTATGTTGTAAATAGTACAAATATTATTTTGTTGTACAAAGAGCATATGAAAGGGTCTGCTTGAAATAGTTTGGTACAATTAATGCAACTTTGCACAGCATGCATCAAAGTTGTCCGAAGGCCAAGTGTTCAATTAATTGAAGTCTTTTGTTTATTATATATATAATAGAGAAGGGTTCAAATGCACTATTATTTTTGTGCTATAATATGCTCTATATTCTTTATCTCAATTTTTAAAGTTCGAACAGTCGATTTGAACCGCTTAACATGATCTTCATAATAAAATATGCTTAGGTACCAAATTTTATATTTTTAAATTTTTTTTACTATTTATTTAGATAGGTACAAAATCACTTTTTTAAGGCGATTATGGACCATCCGTAAAGTGATATTGTACCTATCTAAAAAAATAGTAAAAAAATTATAAAAAATATAAAATTTGGTCTCCAAACATATTTTATTATGAAGATCATGTTGAATGGTTCGGATTAACTGTCGGACTTTAAAAATAAAGATAAATGATGTGGAGCATATTGGAGCACAAAAATTATGGTGCATTTGAACCTCCTCTATATAATAACATAATCCATATTATAAGGACTAATCTGCTTTACAGATAATTAAATACGTACAATTAAGGAAGCACATTATATTTTAAGTCCTTAAATCATATTAACCTAATAACCTCGTGCGTGTGTTATGGGTTGCCAGGTTGGCACTAGCGCTGTGCTAACTAGGTTGTTGCTTTCTCTTGTTGCAGATTCTTCTAAACAGAAATTGGATCAGGAATTAATTAACAGCCTGGTTTGACGATCGTTAATTTGTTGGTCTGTATATGTATATAGAGTAGAACTAGGGTGAGCTGTGCTCACCAAGCCTTTTGGTGAGCACACCTCCAAAAACCGTATTTACAAAGTTCAAATAGTCGATTCGACTCTTCCAACGTGTTCTTCATATTAAAATGTGTTTGGAGACCAAATTTTACATTTTTTGGAAATTTTTTACTATTTTTTCAGTGCATTTGAAAATCACAGCTTTTCATTAAATAAAAAAAAAATTCAAAAAACACTGATTTTCAAATGCACTGAAAAAATAGTAAAAAATTTCCAAAAAATGTAAAATTTGGTCTCCAAGCACATTTTAATATGAAGAACACGTTGGAAGAGTCGAATCGACTATTTGAACTTTGTAAATTCAGTTTTTGGAGGTGTGCTCACCAAAAAGCTTGGTGAGCACACAGCTCATCCTAGTTCTACTCTATGTATATATATTGTCAGGAAATAAATTCATCATCATGTTAAGTTTTTATGTAACATGTTGTGCTGTGTATTTAAAATGAGTAAAGATGTTGTCCCCCCACTCCAGTCCCCTAAACGTCCCCTCCAATTCTAACTAATATTGTCAATTATTAAATCACATTGAAAAACGTGTAAAACGTGTAAAAGATGAATCCAGTTTTTTTCTTTAAATACTTGATATCTTAAGTATGAATACTTGATGAATTATATATAAATATTTGATATCTTAGGTATGAATACTTTCCATTTTGTATGAATACTTTCCATATTTGAATATTTGATACCTTGAAAAACGTGTAAAAGTATGTCATCATGGATCTCATTTGAAAGAGAAAATTATGTAGAACACGTTCGTGGTTTTAGATTTGCAAAATTTCTCATAGATCGTCCCAAAAATTGGTTAGATTGAACGGAGAAAAAAAAAACCACCTTGAAAAACGTGTAAAAGATGAGTAGGTATTGTGTCCAGTTTTTTTTTATGTACTTGATATCTTAGGTATGAATACTTGATGAATTATATATGAATACTTGATATCTTAGGTATTCATACTTTTCATTTTGTATGTGAATTAATTTAATCAATGAATGGGGGACTGGTGGTGTGATCCACGTGACTTTTTGGTTGTGGTCCCCAATGCAGTCAGACAGTTACTGCCCCCGAAAAGCAATGGTCCCCAGTTTGTATGTGAATTAATACTTGATATCTTAGGTATGAATACTTGATGAATTATATATGAATACTTCATATCTTAGGTATGAATACTTTCCATGTTGTTGAATGGGGGACTGACAGTTGTACTTTGACCGTTAGGGGGACTGACAGTTGTACTTTGACAGTTAGGGGGACGTTTAGGGGACTGAATGGAGGGGACTGTTAGTCGATCCCATTTAAAATTATGGCAATGATCATGATACATTAGTCATGTCGTATGTATACGTAGTTATGTTTGATCAAAACTATTTTTTTTAACTTTAATCTGTTAAAGTAAGAAAATAAATAAAAATAATGTAAATAATGTAAATAATTATAAACTAAATAAACAATTTTATAAAAAAAAATTATATTGTTCGAAATTTTATAAACTAAATAAACAATTTACTTTATGATAAATTGATAGAACTGAATCCTCTGTTTCTCTATGGACAGGAAAGTTCACCATAGAATTTAGCTAATATTTGCTTCATACGTGACATCTATCTTTCATTTCATTAATAAGAATTAAAAAAATAACTTTCCAAACTAGTTAATTAATAAAAATCTTTTCTCTTTTTTTGTCTCTTCACTTTTCATTTCAAAACTAATTAAGAAAATAATTTTCTAAACTGTTTCTTCTTCACTATACCTCTCAACGGTGATAATTTTTTTTTTTTCAAAGGCTTCAACAATCTCTTGCCACATGAAGATTTCTTGAATTAAATCTAGTTTCTTTACTATGAAGATTTCATCCTCTCAACGGTACAGTACCAGATAGACAATGCCGTGTAGTTAGAAATTAAAGTGGGAACTTTGTATTAATTTTTTTTTGTCAAATGTAAACTCTGTAAATTTGAAAATTTGGTATATCAGTGAAGTGCAATTCTGAGGCATATCCTCTTCTCATATCTGCATGGTACCTTGGTTTCTACCAAGATTTATATTGCTTTTCCATTGAATTTTAAAAAAAAAAAGGCTGATGTCCATTTCATGTTACTGAAATATTAAAATTACATCACCAGTGGTGTTCAGCATTGAACTATCAGTAGCCAACCAAAATTCTATCAGTATCAGTAGCCAACCAAAAAATTACATTGATACTGATACTATTTTAATTACAAAGAGCAAAAATTACATTGATACTGATTTTTTTAAAAATATAAATAACATGTGTCAAACAGAGATTGGCTAAACTCCATAGCATATATAGTGACAAACGAATAGTTCGGGTTCGGTTCGGCGGGGTCAAAAATTCGTGATTCAGGTATAATTCGGATATAATTCGGGAATATTCGGTACAACAAGGAAGCAAAAAAAACCAAAGCCCCCCAAAAAAATAAAATTAAAAATAAATTTTGTATTTTTCTCGCGAATAATTCGTGATTCGCGTTTTATTCTCGAATAAAACATATTTTACTTTTTGTTGCATTTTATTCGAAATTTGGTTCGGAAATATTAAAAAAAAACAAATAAAATACGAATTATTCGCGTATATTGTCACTGTACTCCATAGTGGACCTACCCATTGGAGATAGAGTATGCATTTTTCTCTTTTTTAGATGCAACTATGCAAGCTCTTCATCATGTAATGCCCTATAATAGTGGGTCCGGCAGCTTCTTAATTATTTGAAAGATCAAAAGTGAGCTCATCAGCACAAACTATCCCAATAAAAAAAAAATGCTCATGATGAAAAAAGTTTTAAATTCACTCCAAAGTATTACAAGATAGTTTTACGTTAATGGTTCACTAGTAAACTAAATTAATAAAATAGTTGTGCCAGATTTACACTTTCTATGACATAAATGTTTGTACAGTGGGTTGGATCCAGTAAGCATTTTTTTTTTTGTATATATATATAATATTCTATGCAATTTAGGTAAAATGTTATGAATATTGTAAAATTGACTTTCATACTTGTATGAAAATTCAGTACGTGCTTGACTCTCATAGTTTGAATGTATGTTTAATTTTGTCAAGTGTAAATCGAGTTTGTTCTGAAAAATGTGAATCCTATAAAAATTTATACATGTTTATGTTTAATTTTCTAAAGCATAAACAACACAGAAAAATAAAGTTACTCTAAAAATAACACAATTATTTTGAGCTAACCCTCATTTAATTCAAGAGCTACCAACCATTCTACTAACTCAACTAAAATTGTTAAATTAGCTACTATTGTCAACTTTGAATTAACTTATTAATTCGGATTTTGAAACTTGTTTTTCCATTCAGAAATAGTTATTCTTATTCACGAATGACATTTAGATTCAAAAATTAATGCAAAATTGACAGAATCTGGAGGTTTAACCTCCACATTTCTTCTTCAAAATAATACAATAAGAATGCACAATTTTGAAATGATATACCGGAAACTGCTGGGAGCTAAAAAAAAATATCCCAGTGAAATTATAGTAGTAGAATAAACTATATTGTATGGACACAGGTACAGATATTGTACCGGATACGATACGGACACGGTGATACATTAATTTTTAAAAATCTAAGATTAGATACGTCTTGTTATATATATTATTTTATATACATTGTTTTTACATAATCATAACTTAATCAAATTTGAACAAAAAATTAAAGGCTTAACCTAAGTATAAACTAAATATCATATAGTTACTTGTTTCTATCATATATGACACTCTAGTGCAATGGTTAAAGGTTTTGATGCTTAAGCGGAGTTCTCATGTTCGATTTTCACGCAGAAGGTAGAAATGAAAAACACATTTGCTCCGGTGTATGCGCGGCTCATGAGCGCGTCCGCAGTTCATAGTTCACGAGCGCGGTTGACGGGTGCGTCAGCGGTTCACAGGCACAGGCGTTTCCTGGGTTCAATCCAGGCGTATCGGTGCGTTTCATAAAGGAACCGATCGTTTCACATGTTCGATTCAGGCGTATCGGTGCATTTCACATGTTTGTTTCACATAAAATTATTGTTTATATTTTACTTGATCATGATTTAGTATTATAAACCCTGTCATGTTTTTTTTCAATATATGCAAAAGGAAGGGAAATGAAAAACAAAATAAAAAAAATTGAGGGCTCCACAAAAGGGAACCGATGATAAAGTTCTCTAAAGCTTTAAAAAAATTGCTAGATCTTTATCTTGCTCATTTTTTATATTTAACTAGCTAATCTCATAATTCGAATCTGTAACCTTCTATAAAGAAAAACAATGTTTTATCCAATTGGAGTAAACGAGATTGTCAGTATATCCTTTTCCTCATAAATATCCAAAAAAGAAGAAAACAAAATAAGGTCGTCACTGCAGCTTAATAAAAGCTGAGTGATTGTGAAGGATTTTTTTTGTTAAAAACGTAATTAAAATAATTAATTTTAAAAAAACAACTTGATTATCTTTTCTTTTACAAAAACATAAGAACTGAACTGTCAATTCGGTCTGAAAGATTTTTTTTCTATACCGAATTGGCAATTCGGTCCAGCCAATTTTCACAGTTCCCGCACGCTTGTGTGTAATTCACTCTGAACCGAAATGACAATTCGGTACAGAGACTTTTTTAGCCCAAACCGAATTGCCAATTCAGTCTGATCTAAAATAATTATTCTAAATTGCCACGTGGCAGTTTCTAAACCAATAGCAATAGAGCATCAAGTCTGGTGCGCTTTGACCTTTGACTCTTTTAAATTTTGGAAAGATGCAAAACGGTTAGTCTAGAAATAGAGCATCAATCCAATAGCAATAGCAAAAGAGCATCAATCCAATAGCAATAGAAATAGACCTTTGACTCTTTCGATCAATAGCAATAGAGCATCAATCCAAAACGGTTAGTCTAGAAAGATGCTTTCAGAAGATTTTGGAAATTAAAATAGTATACCGAATTAGCAATTCGGTATAGCCTAAAACAAAGGGTATACCGAACTACCAACTCAGTATGGCTCTTTTTTGGATTTTTTATGGTATTGTTTTTACAATCTTTGAAAATTTTCTGGACCGAATTGCCAATTCAGTATAGAAAAAAAAAATCCTTCAGACCGAATTGGCAGTTCCGTTGTAATGATTTTTGTAAAAAAAAAAATAATCAAGTTGTTTTTTTTAATAATTATTTTAATTACGTTTTTAAAAAAAATCCGATTGTGAAGGTTCATAAACAGTTGGCCAAATGAGTTGTCAACTATGTTGCATGGATACGGGTACGGGTATTGTATCGGATATGATACGGGTACGGGTATCGTATCGGATACGATACGGATACAGTGATACAACAATTGTCAAAAATCAAGAATACGATACGTCTATTATATATATATATATATATTTTATTATTTAATTATATTATTCATTCGTATTATATAAATTAAATAAAATACAAAACTATAGCTAATTGTACATTATATATTATAGATATTGTCTTTTAACAACAAACGCGAAGTGGCACAGTGGTAATGCGGTATGTGTAAGCCACAGTTCTTAGATTCGATTTTCCTCAGCGTCAAAATAATTTGGTTTTGGCGCGGTGCATGGTGGACCATGCGCTGTTTGGGTTGTATGCGCAGTGCATAGTGGACCATCCGTATCCCAGACGTATCTAAACGTGTCAGAGGCATATTCCAGCGAGTCAATCCGTATCGGAGACCATATCAAGATATTAAGGATACGTCACGAAGTCGATACGCCAGCTCGCGATCCGATACGTACCCGTTACGGGTACGGAGTCCATATTAGAATATCCGACTAGAGAACAGAGCAGGTCCAATGCCCATCGGACCTACTTTTAGGTTCAACGAGTACGACAACCGTCCGATCTAATTTAAGATTGTGCGCACGAACATTGAAACAAACTTGCATGAAGTTTAAAGAGTTTCGCACGAATCTTAAAAAAAATCAACGGTGATTAAACCCATCGAACCAGAGTAGGTCCGACATCGGACTCTCAAGTGATCCGACTAACATAGGTTGTCGACCTCCCTATTTAGATGGTTCATGTCATAGCTGACTGAGTCAATCATTATTTACCTATTCTCGTGTAAATGCTTATCTGGGGAAACGTAGCAGTTAATGCTTAATAAATGCTTATTGTGACGCAGAAGTGAAAAAAGCCAAATAATATTCTTTCATGGTAACATATGATAATTTCAAAAGATGACGCCGATACTTTCTTTAAATATAAAACAATCGAACAATAGGTGGAGTTGCAAATCCTAATTCTGAAGATAACAAGGATCTTCTCGGGGGCGGACCCGGAGTATTTCAAGAGGCAACTGTCCTCTTTGGATTTTGAGTTTTAGTAGAGATTTATCGGTTCCGACCGATTTTACTCTTTTTGAAATTTTTTTTGCCCCCCTCTGAATTATAATTAAAATTGAAATAAAACTGTTGAATTTTTATTAGTAATTAGAATTATAAGTCAGAGCATCAGAAATTACAAGTCAAAGCATGAAAAAGTATAAGTTAAAGCATTATTTTTTGTCGAGTACTCAATTGATTAATGGATTTAAACTCGATTAGGTATTTAAACCCGATTCGATATTTTTTTTGCCCCTCCCCTGACGAAAATCCTGAATCCGCCTCTGGATCTTCTGAGGTTAATTTACCGTTCCATTAGAATTCGGATTAATAGAAGATTGAACTGGATTTGAACTCAAAATATAAAATTCCTTATGAATTCGTTATTTTCTACGCTCAGATGAGAACTTTTTTTAAAACCCATAAATAAAAAAAGGTAAATTTAGAGAACCAACTTGATTGGTTTTTTTTTTTTTTACAAAAATCACAAGTACCAAATAGTATTTGCTATCTTACACCTCTCATTTATATATAAATGGTATCGAATAAGCCAACATAATTTCACAATTTTTTCATAATTTTTGTCAAGTAAAAGAGTAAAATTGAGTGATATCGAATAGGCTATTCGATACAATTTAAACGTAAATGAGATGTACTGAATATCTTATCCTATTCGATATTTATATATAATTATTTAAAAAAAAACTAATCAAGTTAGGTTCTCTAAATTTACCTTTTCTATTTATGATTTTCACAAAAATTCCAACCAGTTTTTAACAGACTCTTCTCTATTTGGGCAAAAAGAAGAGAAAAATAAATATCAGTCTACGTGAACCAGGTGCAGCTAGAAAAGAATTGAGCATGACCCAGTAATTTAATTCTTTTTTTTATTTCCTCCCACTGTCCAGTGCCCACTAGGAATTTCCTAAGAAAAGCGAAAACACATCTCTCTCTCTCTGAAGCGCACACGCAGTCACAAGCGACCGACCAGACCTCCATACAACTCATCTGGGAGAACAGTACTAACTCTGTTCTTCCAGCCTTGCTTCCTATTCTGTACTGTTATTATAATTTTATCTCCCTTAAATCCCCTCCAATTATCATCTAATTTCCCCATCCCCTTGTTAATCTAATTATACTAACACCAAAGAAGTAGGAGAAGTTGCCGATCAAATCCGATTTCGCTTCTGCAGCGACCTCTACTACACCAGACAGCAACCTAAAGAGAGACGAGCTGATCTCTCATCGGATTGAACTCACCAAATCTCTAGTCAAGTTTTCGATTCACACTCAGTGAGTTGAACCTACCTACCTGTTTCATCCAATTCACGCACAATCGGAACATAATTTCAAGGAAAAGGAAAGGGGGACAAAGAAAGAAGCCCATTTAAGGAAGTAATATAAAGAAAAGAAAAAGGAAAGCAAGGATGAGTGAGGCAGTGAAATCAATGCTAGCAAAGCCGATCCACCTGGCCGACCAGGTGGCGAAAGCTGCTGGCGCGGCCCAATCGAACCGGTCAGAGTGTACCGAGATCAAAACCAAGGCTGAGCATCTAGCCTCCTTACTGAGGCAAGCTGCTAGGTCTGAATTGTATGAACGACCCGCTGCGCGAGTGACAGAGGAAACAGCTCAAGCCCTCTCAAAGGCTATGTCATTGATTTCTAAATGCCGCGACAATGGTGGGATTTTGCGGAGGTACTTTTGTTTCAGATTTTGTATAAATCATGTAATTGATGACTGCACAGTGGTACTGGGTAGTTGTTTTTGTCAATCATTTGGTTGCATGTTCAATTTGGAAGAGTTCTAGATGTATTAAGGCATACATGACATAGTAATCACTTTTTCATATTTTGTAAGGGGAATAAATAAACAGAGGCATTTATTGGGTAATACCTGGAAGTAGCATATATTGATGGGGACCAATACAAGTACCCGTAACTCATACATTTGATCATTGAGGGTAGAATTAGTTCATTGCACATAACCTAAATTAGATCGCTGATCTGTTATTGACTGACAATACCGAAGCACTTTCTTGGTTGCATCACTAGCTGCTATATGAAGAATTTAAAAATACTATACATATTTACATAGACATTGTTAAAATGGTATCCCAGTACATAACTATACAATTGCATTAAATTGTGAAAACCTGATAAAATTTCTTATGATAGTTAATGGCAGGTGTTGAGTTTATCAATTTGTGGGTTTTATTTTGAATTCAGATCCAGGGCAATACCTGACTGAGTACAATGAGATCTGAGTCATCAGTTTTAGGCTGGCACGAATCTCAAAACTGACCCCTATATCTAAATAGGCATTCAATTCCAATCGCTTGGCTGGGAGCTCATTGTACTCAGTCAGGTACCTGGGAGGATACGGATTCTTTCATTTTAGCCTGGAAATTCTGGTTGATTTATAGCATCAAGGTTAAAAAAAAATTATTCCACTAGCAATTAAATACAAAGTTAATAAGTATAATACAAAAACATTTTTAAATGGTTAACCCAGTACACATTACATAACCAATGCATCTGTAAAACTTTATGATATTATTTATGTTGTTACTCAGGCTGGTTAACATCATACCGGCTGGTTCGTTCCCGCGGGTGGCAGCACAGCTTGACAGTTCAATAGAGAACGTGTCATGGCTGCTTAGGATATCTTCTCCAGATGGAGAATCAGATTTTCACGGATTGCCAAACATAGCCCAAAATGAACCGATATTGTTTCTGATATGGGATCATGTTGCCAAGCTTCACACTGGATTGCCAGAAGCACGTGCTGACTCTGCCAGTAAGTAGTCATGTTATTTTTAATATATTACATGTCAGGTAAACCAATAGTTATTTTGTGGACCTGCACCAGTGTGACTGTGCGCCGACTTGTATTTTCTGATTCTGCCATTTCTAAGGCTTCTAGGAGTATCAGAAAATAAATTAAAAGGAAATGGACTTTGTACTTTATCCACTGGTGTTTTGTATTAAATAAGCCATTTTGGTAAGTTAAAAATAGGGCTTCCTTATTAGGTTATTTCTAATTTCCATTTACTTACAAATGGTAAATAGTTAAGTACATGATTAGCTGGCATTGTTTATCATGCATAGTAGTACTATATAGGTTCCTTTAAATAACCCGCCTCTTGGTTGGCACTGAAGTGTTATTAACTATTAACAGATCTGTACCAGTACTTCTATACAATAACAGCACTTCCGTTAAAATTAGGAAGTTTAATTTCAAGCTGCAGCTATCTAATTCATGACTGTTCGGTTATTTCAACACAGGTACCTTAGCCTCCTTGGCACGTGACAACGACCACTTTGCAAGGAAAATAATTGAGGAGGATGGCGTGGTCCCTCTCCTCCGCCTCCTCAAAGATGGCCGGGATGAAGGACGCGAAGCTGCGGCTCGTGCCCTGGGCTTTCTGGCACGCGACAGTGAATCGGTTGCATGCCTGGTCCAGGCTGGCATCTGCTCTGCTCTGGCCAAATCTCTCAAGGAACCACCCATGAAGGTGCAGACCACTGTGGCATGGGCCATTGGCGAGTTATGCGAAAAGAATCCTGACTGCCAGGATTCCTTTGCACAGAACCACGTGGTTCGACTGCTTGTTGGCCACGTGGCTTTTGAGACTATACAAGAGCATAGCAAGTATTCCGTCCAGGCTGTGCCTTCTAAGGCCTTGTCACTACACTCTGTCGTTCTTGCACATACTAAGAGTGTACGTATAGGTGCTACTGATGCTCAAAATTTCACTCCCGGTAGTAATAATATTAATTATAATAACATTAATGGTACTAGTAATGGGTTGCCAAAACCGAATGCCCCGAAAAGTCACATCCATTCAGTAGTGCAGTCGGCAATAGTGACCAATGGCTCTTTTGGGGTGACACGGGGCCGCTTGTCAGAAGATGCTGAGACGAAAGCGCATTTAAAAGCAATGGCAGCTAAAGCATTGTGGTTACTTGCCAAAGGAAATGACAGCATATGTAAAAGTATCACAGAGTCACGAGCTTTGCTATGTTTCGCAACTTTATTGGAGAAAGGAACTGGAGATGTCCAGTATTTCTCAGCCATGGCTGTAATGGAGATATCCAAGGTAGCTGAGCATAATCTTGCTCTAAGGCAGTCAGCATTTAAACCTAGCTCACCTGCTGCTAAAGCAGTGGTTGAACAGTTATTACGCATTGTGCGAAACGGGGTGTATGACGAATTGTTGTTGCCATGCATCACTTCTCTAGGGTGCCTTTCCCGTACTTTTCAGGCAAGCGAAACCCGAATAGTGGGCCCGCTTGTGCAGTTGCTTGATGACAGAGAACCACCAGTTTCCAAAGAAGCAGTAATTGCACTTACCAAGTTCGCGTGTTATGAAAACCACTTGCATGCAACTCATTGCAAGGCAATTATCGAGGAAGGTGGGGCCCGGCATTTAGTGCAGCTGGTGTATTTGGGAGATCAGATACAGATTGAGGCACTGATACTGTTGTGTTATGTAGCATTGCATGTGCCAGATAGCGAGGAATTGGCACAAGCGGGTGTCCTTACGGTGCTTCTTTGGGCCTCCAAACAAGCAAACATGGCTCAAGATCATAGGGTTGAGAATTTATTGCCAGAGGCCAAAGCTAGGGTTGAATTATTTCAGTCAAGGGGCACGAGGTAATTTTACTGTTGCAGTGTAATCTGACTCGTAAATTATTCGTTTTCCAGTTTGTATCAGAAAATTGAATTTTAGTGTATATACTGTTTAGGATTTCATGTGTTGAATCAATGATTTTGCAGAGGTATGTATTTGCATGGTTTTAAAGGCACAAGTTTATTAATAGTTACGTGCTTAAGTCACTTTCTAATCTAATACCATTGTTAATAACTTAATATCTAAGTATTAGCGTAGGTTCTAATTAATCTGAAATAAAATTAGAAAGTTTATTTTTTAAAAATATGGATCAGTCTGTAAAAATAAAGATCTCTTAACAAAATTTGAAGGTTTTGCCCAGAAAATTTATATGGGTAGATCTCTTAATAAAGATCTCTTAACAAAATTTAAAGGTTTTGCCTAGAAGATCTCTTAACAAAATTTGAAGGTTCTGCTATAAATTTTGCAGTCCAAGTATGAATCATACCTTTCGTATGCTGATAAATGCTTCTATATAGTTCACATTCCCTGTATAGTTGCATAAACTAAACTAAAAAAAGACTTTATTTGGGTTGACTTAAGGTCAAGAGACACTATTTGGGTCATATGGCAGCTAATTTTTTCATATCGATCGGTAGATCCGTACACTCCAATTATATTACCGTTTATGAAAATGAAAGGAAAATGATATTTCATGAAAAGAAAACTGTTAAAACAAAAAATACTCAAAACTTGGAGAACAAGCACTAGAATTTTTCCAAAGCAGAAGCATATAATCAAGAGGTTGACTAAGTCAATGATCTGACTTTTAATTATATACTCTAAGATAGAAAACAATCCCCAACTATTTCACTATTCTAACAGAAAAATTTGACTGAACCATCTAATATAACTCCTGATTAAAGATGATTAAGAGGAACAAGTTTTTTATGACCGTTTGCATCGCTTTAGCTATGGTACGCCTTCTTACGTACAGATATGAATGTTTCCCTTTTACATGTATTAAGGACAGTGCTATGGTGCTATGCATAGCATAGAGGCCTCTGTGCTACGGCTCGTTTTTTTAGTTTTTAAAATCCTAACGGTCGATCCGAACCGTTCAACATGATCTCCATATGAATATGTATTTGCAAACCAAATTTTATATTTTTTAGAATTTTTTTACTATTTATTAAGCCACTTTGAAAAAACAGTAATTTGTAAACAACGGTAAAATCTTCTGGACCATTGAATAAGCAATTTTCAAAGTGGCTTAATAAATAGTAAAAAAAATTCTAAAAAATGTAAAATTTGGTTTGCAAGTACATTCATATGGAGATCATGTTGAACGGTTCGGATAGACCGTTAGGATTTTGAAAACTCAAAAATTGAGCCGTAGCATGGAGGGGCTCTATGCTACGCGTAGCATATTAGCCAGATTCATGTATTAATGGTTCATTTTGTCGGTACAGATATTTTGTTCTAGAAATCGACTTTAAAATCCAGTGAAAACAGTGCTTTCAATTGAATTTTTAATTAGTGAATATTCAGCTTTTTACTTATTTTGGGTTTCTCAAGTATAATTAAATACCTGTGGAGGCATTAATTCGGGATTTATTACATTAATTTGATTTTGTTAAGCTACTTCTTCAGTAGGTATAAGAATTATATTTGACAGATATTATATTCATTTATTCGTTAGGTATAATTACTTTCAATTCACAGATATTAAATAAGGAACCATTAGGAAATTTATTTTTAAAAATGTTGACTGGCCCATAATTTAAAATTATGAATAATTACTTCAATCCTCAAACTCCAGTATCCGCATTATACCCGAAGCAACAATAGAGGAAAGTTGTACTACTGTCCTCACTAATTAGAGAAATGTTGTACTATGATCTCAACTAATTATATGGTCCCCATTTTTCAGTGTCCACACTCGTCTCCACGTCAACCTTCATTAGTATAAATACTTGGAACATAAAATATTAATACTTGCAAAATAAGATATAAATACTTGCATGCGTAACTTGATATGATCATCCCCTTTTTCAGTCCCCTAATCGTTCCCGCGTCAATCTTCCTCTAATGAAGTAGTAGGGACCCCGTATCCCCCAACAACATTTCCTAATAGTCTCCGCGTCAACCTTCCTTTAACAAAAATAATTGATATTAATACTTTCAGATGTAATCCAGTTTCATATGTAAAAAAATTTGCAAGTATAGGTATAAATACTTGTGTGACGACGAGCCCGAAAGTACATCATCATGGATCTCATTTGAAGAAAATTACGTAGAAGATATTCGTGGTTTTAGATTCTCAAAATTTCTCACAGATCGTCAGACATATGACAGTTAAGGTGCGGATCTAATGCGGATATTGGAGTGCGGGTACTCATATCATCTTCCTAAAATTATATATTTCTGATCAATTTTTGAAGGATTTCAATAGTTAATTAATATTGATATATTATTATCTTCTCTAAATTTTGTACAGTTTAATTATTTTCCATGTACGGCTGCTAAACAAGACCGGGTTCCGTTGACTTTAGGTCAAGAGGCACTATATCATATATCACTTGAGATAGGTTTGTTCGGCATCGACCTACTTTGGTTCGATGGGTTTAATCACCGTCGATTTGCTTTACAATTCGTGCAGAATGCTTTAAAATTCGTACAAGTTTGTTTCAATGTTCGTGCGCACAAATTTTAAATTAAGATTGGACGGTCATCATGCTTGTTTGAACCTAAAAGTAGGTCCGATGGGCATCGGACCTACTCCGTTCTCATCATATACGGGTTCTGGATTCTTTTTTTTTTCTTTTCTTTTTTAACCAGATCACCTAATTTTTCTGTAAGCATATCTGGCAGCTAATTATTATGCCACGTTTCCAATATGGATTTTTGCTAAGTAGCATTTCATTTTCAAGTTTGTTAAGATTAGGTAAATATTGTCCTATTCCAATTGAAGTTGTTGATGACTTGTCTGGTTAGGTTATTTTAGTAAGGCAGCTAGGGCTACCACATTAGACCAGTTCCATCCGAGTTGATTTGAAAAATATACTTTGTATTTACTTTTTGCCATTTTACAGGAATCCATATCCTCGACGGTACCGTAAAAGATTCCCTTTTACAGTTAGCTATTTACTGTTTGAGATTAACTCTCAGCTGGTTTGGGATTCGGGCTAATGCAGGGGCAGTATTTTTGGACTTGAGATTCGTGCCAAGTTAAAAAGAACGATCCAGATCAAGTAATTGTAAAAGATTCCCTTTTACGGTACCGTCGGTGATATGAATTCATTTTACAGAGAGACCATGTCACGTCACGGGTGACGTGTCTTTGCTTCTTTTTGTCATGTCACGGGTGACGTGTCTTTTCCTGGTGAGAAACTTCTATTCATTCTAAAGTATATTTCAAATAATCAAGAGGTTGCCTAAGGGTGTGTTTAGATTATGCAAGAATTAGTGCAAAAATAGTGATTTTTAGGTCAATAATTGAGAATAGTGCTAACCCGAGTAATATGAGAATAGCACTAATTTTGGACTATTTGGGTTAGTAAAAATATCGTTTGGATTATATATTTGGAATAGTGAGAGAGAGAATGAATAAAATAATGATTAAACTAATCTAATATTTAAACTAGTATTATATTACATTTAAGCTAATATTTTTAATACTAATCTAATATTTTATATAATACTAATTTAATCTAATATGATATTATATTTATTTAATACAAATCTAATATTTAAACTAATATTATATTATATTTAATCTAATATTTTATTTAAGATTAATCTAATTTTTAAAGTAATATTATATTACACTAAAATTTAGTTAATATTATATTATATTTAATATTCAAACTAATATTATATTATACTTAATATAATATTTTATTTAATACTAATCTAATATTTAAAGTAATATTATATTGCATTTATTATTGAAACTAATATTACATTATATTTAATATTTAAACTAATATTATATTACATTTAATATTTAAATGACTACAATATGATATTTAATATTAATTTAATTTGATATTATATTTATTTAATACTAATCTGTATTTTAAATTAATATTATATTACATTTAATATTTAAACTAATATTTTATTTAGTACTAATCTAATCTAATATTATATTTATTTAATGCTAATCAAATATTTTATTTAATACTAATTTAATATTTAAACTAACTCTAATTGAGAGGAATCAAATATTTTATTAATACCACTGATCCCACTAGCTCTATTCTTGCTAACCCACCATTTCTGGGTTAGTAGAATAGAACTATTCTTGAGCTAATCCAATTTGCTAATTTGTGTTTGGATCACCAAAGTTTGAGAATAGTGGAACTAACCTTGAGTTAGCTCTATTCTTGAGTTTAGGGTAAATGGTAAGTTACCTACCAAATAATCCTCAACTGTTTTCTCTATTCTATCAATTAAATTTGATTAATCATTTAACATAACTCCTGGTTAAAGATGATTTAAGAGATACAATTGTCTGGTGATTGTTGCTCTTACATCCCTGTCCGTTTGAATTGTAATTCAAATGTCGTATATATATTAATATATAGTTTTATTTTTCTATTTTAAATTTATTTTGCTGACAAAAGTTGCAGAAGAATTCCTTGGCCGATCTTTTGTGCAGGATTTCAGCCTTTGTAAATCTATTTGCCATCTAGAATACTGCATCTGTATAGAAAGCAGGGTTCTAATAGTTAGCTATAGCTACGCTATAGTTTTTATGGATCTTAAAAGTTATAACGCTATCAACTGTTTTTCTTTTATCAGGCTTCTAAATAGCTAGCTATTGCTGCACAATAGCTGCGCTATAGCTTTTTTGGACCTTAAAAGCGATGACGCAATAATTGCTATTTAGAACCTTGATAAAAAAGAGACTAATTTACTTGTACATGGTTGTTTCTGTGTGCATGATTTTTTTTTTCTTGTAAAATATTTTCTCCTATTTTGTTTTGAATATTACGCCCTTGTAAATATTCTGTACCTTTTCCTTTGGTTAATTAAAATTAGTATGCTATCGCCTACTACAAAAAAAAAATATCCGCAAAGAATAAACTTCCATTTCTTGGTATACGCCATTATGAAACATAAATCTTATTCTCGGCCTTTACAGAATTTACAAATTGCATAAGCCCCATTTAAGAAGCTATAGCGTGATATACGATTAGGCCCAAACTTTATTTCTTCCCATGGACAGTTTTAAATTTTGACGAACGGTTCAATATTTTCTCAAATCTAGTCAACATGTTATACTTTAGGAGTGTTATGGATAAAAATATAAAGATAAAAGGTAATATCCATCTACCCAATGTTATTAAATGCGGTTTTCATGCGGTATGCGGAATGCCACTGCATAACGCATATGTGGTATGCAACTGCATATGCGGACTTATATATATGAATTATTTCATTAGATATTAAATATAGAGAAAAGGTACTGTTCCCCGACCTTTGATCCCCAGAAAATCCCCGACTTGTTTTCAAACGAATTTTAACTGTCCGCGTGGTCCCCACTCCGATCTTCCTTATTTAAAACTTTCTTCTTTAAGGCGATTTATGTTTATTGAATTTCTCATTTCTCTCTTTCTCCTCCGTTCTCAGCAAAATATAAACAAATTCGAGAGAAAAAGACTAGAAGAGGTCGTGACCTAGTTCTCTCCTTCTGTGATCCGATCCGATCTGCGACAGCAGTGACGGCCGCGACGGCAGCGACGGCCGCGACGGCAGCGACGGTGACGCACTACGGTGAAGAAAAAGAAAGTTACTTGTCGACGGTAGCGACGGCGACGAAGTACTGGACCACTTGAACGACTAAGAAGACAGCGGTGGTGTCACGCTACAGGTTTTGATTTCAGACCTCAATTTTCTTGAATATCGAAGTAGTTTTGATTTCAAATCACGGCTTCGATTTTCCTTCAATTTCAGCCCTCAAAATCATACAATCGCGATATTGCATCTCAAACTTTGGTCTAGTTATGATTGATTGATTTTCTCAGATTTTATTTGTCATTGATTCGATTTTTTCGAAGGATCTAGGGTTTTTAATTTTTTAATTAATATTTCGTCAAATTTAGATTATGATTTTCCACTATTTTGATTTTTGACACCATGCATTGTCGATATGCTGATTTTGGTTTTTTTCTTCAAATCGACAATCTGTATACTTTCTCGATTTCTCTGGTGATCACCACTGTCTCGACCAAATCGCGCTTCTCTCGATCAATATTTGAAAATTTTAGTTTACAACATCTATTTACAGGATCTATCTAATAAATTTATATGATCTATACAATATTTTACAGGATTTATCTCCTAGGATATATGTAACAATTTACAGTATGGATATATTGATTTCACAAGATTCATGTAACAATTTACAGTATGGTTGTATAAGTTTATCACAGTATGTAATTTATAGGATACATATAATAATTTTACAGGATATGTGCAACAGTTTATAGTATTCACTTTGGTTAATCATAGTTACAGCATCTGTTTAACAGTTGTACTCATAAACAGCATTTGACAGGATGTATTAGACAGTTTTTACTTGGGTTACAGTATTCACTTTAGTTTACAGGATATGTGCAATTTTACAGGATACATATAACAATTTTACAGCATACATAGTACATTTTTACATGATACATATAATAATTTTGCAGGATACATATATCAATTTTTAATATTTATATATGGATCTATATCATGTAAAATAAGTCTTGAATACTGTAAATTTGGAAAATGCAAATTATGTATTAGACAGTTTTTACTATGAGTCACTGGAGTTACAGTATTCACTTTAGTTTACAGCATATGTGCAATTTTACAGGATACATATAACAATTTTACATGATACATAGGACAAGTTTACAGGGTACATATAACAATTATTAATATTTATATATGGATCTATATCATGTAAAATAAGCCTTCAATACTGTTAAATTAGCAGATGCAAATTATGTATTAGACAGTTTTTACTGTGATTCACTTTGGTTACAGTATTATTTTACTGTGCAATTTTACATGATAAATTTCACAGGATACATCAACAATTTTGCAGGATACATATAACAATTTTACAGTATGTTGCTTTGATTGTTTACATCTGCTAATGGTTCATAACTCCAATTTTTAACCTTGCTTATTTATTTATCTTTTTTGCAGAATGATATATCAAAAGAACGTGTGGTTCTAGCAATGAAACTTTTCACTCATCTGAATAATGTGCACCAGAGGGTTATGAAATGAAGAAGCCATGTTTGTATTGATGTATTAGCCATGTTTTTTTATTGAATTTTTCTTTGTGCTTGTGAACAATTATCAGTGGTAACAATTATGGGTGGTAACAGTTATGGGTGGTGACATCTTAGAGTTGTTGGTTATAGTTTATAGTTTTGAACAATTAATTTTGTGATTAATAAAATTTTATTAACTTGTATATGTTATTTTGATACTATTTTACAGTTTTGAAGTTTTACTGTTAACATATGTCAGTTTTATAGTTTGCATCTGCTAACTTTACAGTATGTAAGTCTTATTTTACATGATATTAATAATTGAAGGAAAAAATTACGTAAAAAAGAAAAATACGAAAAAAAAAATTAAAATTTTAATATCGAAAAAAAAATTAATTTTGATGCAAAAAAATTAATTTTGCACAATTTTAGGTGTTATTTGTAAATAACTACAAGTTTGATAAGTGACTTGTTTTTGAAACCTTCTAGAAGCCGTCAGTTTTTCAAGTACAGCCGGAAGTACAGTGTTTCTGCAAGTTGCTAACTGTTTGCAACTAACTTTGGACCACTTCCAACTAACTTGGATTGTTAGACTTTTAAACTTCTTATTATACATGATTTGTTGTTGAAGTTACAGTATTAGTTGTAGAGTTTTACAGTATTCGCGCAAGTCAAATGACAGTTTTTTTGGAGAAAAACTGGGGATAGAAGTTTGGGGAGAATTAGTCGGATCCTTAAATATAAGACCCTCAATTAAATATTTAATATTTAATATGTTTTAATCTGATTAATTATTTAATATAGACACAACAAATCCAAGTCTAACATTCCATTAGATATGCCACAAAAAAATCTGAACATGTTTAAATATATGTTTGAAAGTTGATAAATCTTAATGGCCCAAATTCTTTTTAATGGCCCAAAATACAGGCAGCGTGAAATAGATTAAAAGTAAAGAGTTTGGTTGGCGTGAAGGAAAACTATTAAAAAATTTAAACTGCGTGAAAGAAAAGGGGAGTCTGATATTACGCTCTTTAGTCCCAACATTCTAAAACAAAAAAATACAGAGCGCTCTGGAGCTTATATAAGAAGATGGAAACAATCTTGAAATCCACCCGACTGGCTTAGTCCGGATGATTGCTGGGGATTGGGTTTCGGTTACTGCTGGGCATCCGATTCACAATTTGACTAATATATTTATTTGAATCCGAATTAATTTGGATTTGTTTTTGTTAATAAATAAAAATTTTAAATAGTAGTCATATGCGGTCATATGTGGCCATATATGCAGTTATATGTGGCCGCATATTCAAATCCGCATATATAGGACTGCATAAGGTTTTCTATGCGGAATCCCACTGCATACACATATGTGGCCGCTCCCATGGGAAGAAATAAGGTTTTCTGTCCCTGTGTACTGTATGGCCAAAACATGGAAACCATATATGGAATTCCTTGGCAAGAAAGCTTCCTATGTCATGCAACCTTTCTATGTGTTGGAGCTGCCTTAGCAATTTCCTTGGCAATTTGTAACGGCACTGTGAGCCCCGACGCTTTCGAGTTGATGGCGGAAGGATTAATATGTGGATGGAATGTATTTTCTATGTACACATCTACCAGGCGAGATAATTTACAGAAGAAATTTCACCTCAAGGTACTGTATTCTATTGCAAGATTATTGGACGAGTACTAATTTAGCATGATTTCTTATTCAGTTATTGTAGCTCAGTGATTTTTTGTAGGGTTAGCGGTGGAGCCGCAAACGATTGTATTGATAACGAAAAAAGTATTTACAACCCAAGAGTACCTGGTTTAACCTCTCAAATCCTAACTAACTAAACTAAATACAAAAAAGAACATATTATAGCTGAGTGTTATGGTGAAAAAGTTCAAAATGAGAATTATGATGTTATAATGTCAATTAAATCATATGGAAATTTCATGTATTGCCCGGGTTACTTGTTAGGTACCAGTAGCATTTTACTTATCAATGATGGTCTTATTTTTAGTTTTTTTTCATTTTACTTTGATCAGCTCATAGGTTCATTTGATGTCAACTGCTGCTTGAGAGACTTCTGAATTCAACATTGATTCAAGTAGGTTGACAACGGTACAGATTCCTAAATTTAGGACCAGCAGCAAGTTACACCCAATATTATCCTCCTTTTCTGAACTATGTAGTCGGTTTTATGCGATTTCTTCTTTATTCTCCCTCTGACAATGAACTTTGATACTCTTTTCTTCTTAATCTTTGATCCTTTTTTTTTTTTTTTCTCAACTGTTATGGGTCAACAATGGTTATGCCGACCCAAAAGACTAAACCCAGTTACTGTCAGACATCAATTAAGTGTACATTGACATCTGGACATACCTACAAACAAGATTGAGTGCTTGTACCAGTAGTTGACACAAGTATGGTATAATGAGTACCCAACTGGTACAAGAGCTACCCAAATGACCAGCAAATGAAACCAGAACAGAAATGATAGTTGGACTGGCCACCTGAGAAAACCAAGACCATAGATAAATAGAGGACACAAAAACAAATAAATTAGACTCAAATTTTACATTTATAGCATTTTCTAGCTATTTATTAGCTATTTTGAAAATTCACATCTTAAGAATACAAAACTACTATTTTTCAGCACTTTACCAGTCTGCCCCTGTATTCCAAACACTGTTAGGAACAGTTAGAAAATTCTGAATATTTTGAAACTTGGCAGGCATTTAGATTAGTCATTCCTCTAAATTTTCATAAAAAGAACAAAATTTTCTGTTTAGCCAATTGCCCAGAATTAATTCTTAAAGATTGACTGACAAAAGGGGTGAACTGCAGGATAGTGAATAAGTTAGAGCTCTAGAATAAATTTAGATGCTATTTCCAATGGTCTAGAATAAATTTAGAGCTCTATATCACTTTTACCAGCAGAATTATGCAAAAAAAGGAACCTAGAGCCTAGATGCTATTTCCAATGGTCTATAAACCTTATCACATTTGTAAACAGGTGGTTCTTTTACATGTTTTGGTCTCGGTTTTCTTGGTTATGGTTTGGTGAACTAACAATTTTATAGGATAGAAATTTCTTTTCTTTTTTTGTTATTCTTTATTTGTTTGAAAAAAAAAAAATGAATTTTTTTTTTTATTTTTTGCCCGGTTTATAGTATTCAAAAAAATTATTTACATAGTTATGTGATAAGGTTTATAGACCATTGGAAATAGCATCTTAAAAAAAAAATTTAAAAAAAAGTAAATTATGTCTACAGGATTCTTTAATTTGATTTACAAGATTCTGACTTATGTCTACATAATTCGTTTAACCAGGAGCATCAAATTTTTTTTATGCTCCTAGTTAAACGAAGTTGTGCATTGGGACCACCGGGATGTAGTGTATAACTCGATTATATTTTTTCTATGTTATATCTGCTTAGAACTGTAATGGTATATACCACAGGAACTGAGGTTCTTTTATTTCATTCTGGCATAAATTGCAACTTGGAGTATATGCCTAGTGGTAACTTGGAAGTATGGTTACATCCAACTTCATACTTGTACTTGAATTCATGCATAAGGTTTACATAATTCTTGCATTAGGTTTACAAAATTATTAACTGAGGTTTACAAAATTTTGACATTTTATTTTAGGTTTTAAACACTTGAGATCATCTTAGATTTGTAGAATTCATGCATTAGGTTTACATAATTCTTGACTGAGATTTACAGAATTCATGCATTATGGGAACCATTGGATTTTGTAAAATCAATGGGGCAGGACAAAAAATATACGGTGTTTTCGGATTGCCGGTTGTTGGTGGAAACGATGCTAAATGATAAGTAGTGTTATGTTAGACTTTTTTATGTTTGCTTTGATTTGTAATAAATGTTATGTTTGATGGAAAATATGTAAATTTTTTATTTGCAATTCATTTTGTTTATGTTGTTATGAGATTAGTTGTTATGTTTACAGTATATAGAGTATCACATTATGGAGTTTTACAATAAGGTTTATAGAATTCAAAAAATAAAATTGTAGTTTTTGGATACAATACATAAAAAAAAAAAATTACAATTTACCATTTAGTTTATAGAATTCAAAGCTTCGGTTTACAGAGTTATGTGATAAGGTTTACTGAATCTAAAATAATTGGAAGTAGCATCTAGATACAAATTAAAAAATAAAATTTGAAATTGTTTTACCTGTTTACAGTATTCAACGAAATTGTTTACCGAGTTATGTTATAAGGTTTACATAATTCAAAATAATTGGAAGTAGCATAGATGCAAATTTAAAAAAAAAAAATTTGAAAAAAATTAAAATTTGAAATATTTTTACCAGTTTACAGTATTCAACGAAACTATCCACAGAGTTATGTTATAAAGTTTACATAATTCAAAATAATTGAAAGTAGCATCCAGATACAGATTTAAAAAAAAAAATTTGAAAAAAAATTTGAATTTTTTTTTACCTGTATCTGTTTACATAATTTTTAAGTGGTTCAGGTTAGTTACTAGTTTTGAAAAACTGTTAGAGATTTTCTAAATGTGGTCCCAATAGTCCTGGTCAAAGGTCTAAAAGTGGTTCCGGTCAAAGCAGTTAAAGTGGAGGTTAAAGTGGAGGTTTTTGGGGACCACACGGTAATGAAAAGTTATGTTTGCAGAATTCGTTGTATTGGTTTACAGGATTTAGTATTTAAGTTTATAGAACCATGGAATCTGAGAATTAGTGTCCGGGGGCTGCTAGCAGCTTCCAAATATAAATGTGGATGCTTATTTATTTCATAACTCTCTTCATTAATTATCTCAATTTATTTCCCCTATTTATTATTGGATTAATTTAGATGGTTTTTTCATTTATAATTTGTTGCCTATAAATAAAAGTATTATAATATTGTACACACTAAAACACAAAAAATATATGAATAAAAGATAGGGTCCGCCTAGCTCTCCCCCGTTTCATCCCCCGTCAGTTGTATTAATTAAGGTAGTTAGTTAGTTAGAATTTATAACTGTCAGTGTATTTTAAGAATTTGCAGAAGTATTCATATGTAGCACAACTAGTATTCATCCATCTATATGAAGGTATTCACATTTGCAATAGAAACATATTTGGATATATTACAACAAGAAAGTAGGGGACAAACAACATGTGTGGGGGACCGCACAACTGTCAGAGCATTAATTAAGTGGGGGACCGCATAACCGTCAGCGCATTAATTAAGTGGGGGACTTCTAACTACCTTCAGCTCATTTTAGAAATTTGCAAAAAAAGTATTCATCTGTAACACAACTAGCATTCATCCATCTATATAAATGTATTCATCTTTGCAATAGAAGCATATTTGGACACATCAATCACTCATCTTTTACACGTTTTTAGAGATGGGTTTTTTTTTCTCCGTTCAATCTAACCAATATTTCTGACGATCTGTGAGGAATTTTGCAAATCTAAAACCACGAATGTCTTCTACACAATTTTCTCTTTCAAATGAGATCCATGATGACATACTTTTGAGTTGTCCGTTGCACAAGTATTCACACCTCGCCATGCAAGTATTCATCCCGCATTAAGCAAGTATTCATCCTCATCGTGTAAGTGTAAATAGTTAATGTACCAAGAGTATTACACGTTTTTAGATATGGGTTTTTTTTCTCCGTTCAATCTAACTAATATTTCTGACGATCTGTGAGGAATTTTGCAAATCTAAAACCACGAATGTCTTCTACATAATTTTCTCTTTCAAATGAGATCCATGATGACATACTTTCGAGTTGTCCGTTGCACAAGTATTCACACCTCGTCATGCAAGTATTCATCCCGCATTAAGCAAGTATTCATCCTCATCGTGTAAGTGTAAATAGTTAATGTACCAAGAGTATTACAAGCATATGTGCATACCAAACAAATAAAAAGTATTCATCCATAAGATATCAAGTATTCATATATATAAGTTAAAGTATTTATGCCTAAGATATTAAGTATTCATCCATAAACGTTGAAGTATTCATCTCTAAAACATTAAGTATTCATCCATATGTACTTAGTACGCACTGGTCTAATTCACCATTAATGAAGCTTTGTTCTTTGCAAATAACTCGGATCTGACCCGGCGGAGGCGGATCTGACCCGGCGGTCGACAGTGATGGATCTACTCCGGCGGAGGCGGAGGTGGGAGAGAGAGGAGGCGGAGGTGGGAGGTGGGAGACGGAGGTGAGAGACGGAGGTGGAGGTGGGAGAGGGAGGCCGAGAGGGAGAGGTGGGAGAGGCGGGCGGAGGCGCAGATGGAGAGGTGGGAGAGGCGGGCGGAGGTGGAGGCGGAGGTGGAGAGGGAGAGGTGGGAGAGGTGGGAGAGGTGGGAGAGGGATGGAGAAAGAGGAAAGAAATAAATAGAGAAAATTGGGTAATTAATTTGTAGGGCCATTAGGTAGTTAGAATTTTGAATTATAGTTAGAAAAGGTAGTTAGTTAGTTGGGGGATGAAATGGGGGATGGATAGATGGGGGAAGATATAATTACCCTAAAAGATATTCATCTTTTACATGTTCTCTGTATACCTGGCCTTCCAACTCCTTCAAAATTGGAACTTATACCAAGTATTTTGCATGTATTTTCATTATTTTACCAAAGTTCCATTTAAACACATTCTCTAATGATATTTTATTTCAACAAATGGTTCCTTTAGACAAACCCAAAGCAACTTGGCAAGTTTCCAATAAATTACAGAGATTTACAAATGAAAGTTCTCCAAAGCACATCTTATTTTGTTTGCTTCCTGTCTAATTAGATAGCATTAATTGAGGTCACGGGAAGGCAATTTACATGGGATTCCCTTTCTATTCTTCTCTTGTATCATGTAATTTCCAGCTTCCAAAGCAAAGGACGATTTCTAGATGTGTTGTCCCTTGCATTTTTGGGTAATGACAAACTCAGCCAGATTGGTGCTTTTTCTTGTTTTTTTAGCTAGAATATTTGGTAGAAGGTACTCAATCTAAAAATATAAGATTCTGTTTCTCCCACTATAGTTTTTAAATAACCGCGCTTTTTAATTAGTTGTCACTTGTTGTTTGATCTAAAAGATATATTGCTTTCTATGGATGATTTAATATTGTACTCGACTTTATGGGTGGCAATTTTTTACTTACCGTCGACAATTTGATACGAGCGGGGTGGGTCAAATGGCAACAGGCATCTAACATTCTATTGGACAAAAAAGTCTCACAAAAGTTCAAAGACAAGTTCTACAAGACAACGATCAGACCTGCAATGTTGTATGGTGCAGAATGTTAGGCTACTAAAAGACAACACGTCCAGAAGATAAGTGTAGCAGAGATGCGTATGTTGCGGTGAAGCTGTGGCCATACAAGATGGGACCGCATTAGAAATGATGATATATGTGACGGACTTGGGGTAGCACCGATTGAAGAGAAGCTCGTCCAACACAGCTTGAGATGGTTTGGACATCTCCAACGGAGGCCTCCCGAGGCACCGGTGCGTACTAGAATTATAAGGCATATCGAAAACACAAGGAGAGGCAGAGGTCGGCCACGATTGACATGGGACGAAGCAGTAAAAAGGGACTTAAAGGAGTGGAATGTATCCAAGGAGTTGGTTTCGAACAAGAGCGCGTGGAAGTTAGCGATCAACGTACCAGAACCATGACCTAGGAAATATCGTTTAGGAATTGTTTAGGGGTAGTATTATAGGTCTTAGGTCATAGAACTAGTAATTTGAGATCAAAGACGTAAGCTTAGGACGTTGACCCCTACGATATATAGTTTAGGCATAATATAGTTAATATTAGTATTATTACTATTATTATTGGTATCATTATCACTATTAGTACAACCAGTACTATTACTATTATTATTATTATTACTACTACTACTTACCTTGACTTTATGATTGTGATTGGATTTTATTTGTAGTCTACCCAACTTGTTTGGGACTAAATGCTTAATTGTGTTGTTGATTAAAATTATCAGTTTTAGTGTGCATAGTATGCAAAATAAGCTCCCAATTAATATAATTTATCAAATACTTTTGCATGTTGAATATCTGTAAATTTTATTAATTGTTAAAAATCTCAATATTAATGATTGTACAATGAATATATTCTCAGTTTCATATATTAGATCAAGTAAAGTTTATTTTGAAAATGTTCGCTCTCGTCTTTATGAAAATAGATTTGACCACTACATATGTAATCTTTTATATTTTTAGATGAAACCTATATAATATAGAAGAATATATTAAAATATTTTAAAATCCATTACTTCTTTATTCAACACAGGAAACACGAAAAATAACTCTAATTATGTGAAAATTAATACAAAACAAATCTAGACCAACAACATGTCATTAAACTTATTATTTTCATATTGAAAAAAAAATATAACTTAGATTCGAAAAGTATTGCCACAGTTATTATTTATTAAACATTAAACTATTGTCAATAAATTTCAACCTAGCTTTAACAGAAAATAAAAAGGTACACAAATTGTTCAATTTTTTATTTATATTTTATTATCATTAATCAAATCACAACCGATCATGTGGACTGCCCATTTGTATTTTCTTGCTATCAGAGCGTTATTTTTTTAATTTGTCATATATGTCTTACATATATCATAAACAAAATACAACAGTACAGTAACAAGAGTTTTTTGAATAATACTTGATCATTTTTTTCAACATGTTTTCCGATGATTTGTCAGATACACGTATTATTTGTAGATTTTACGAATCTAATAATACTCGAGAACTTGATTTTGATCTAGTGACAAAGATACATAACTCCTATATATATGAGAGGTCTGGATTCAAAACCCACAAAGTGAAGAAATCCTCTGTATTAATATATATGGGTTTGCCCCGAATCCATATTTCAAAAAATAATACTCAATTATTCTGACAATGATGTAAAAATGAAATGCTGAAATCCCTGAATTTTTAGTTGGATTTTATTTTTCCAAGTATTGTAGTTTGTTTTTTTTTTTGAGATATTTGACAGTGGCTGTCAAATTACACACTACGAATTAGCTTTCACTACCTTCCTATACATCTCATTCTACAGACCCCAAAACAACATACATAATGAAAAACTACTATCTCTCTACGCCAGTCGACACCATAAACGAGCTTCTTGAATCGCCCACTCTGCTGTAATCTCAGGCAACGATCTTTTCCTCTGGAAAATTCTTGTGTTACGCTGTTTCCATACAGCCCAGCACACTGCTACAAACGCAACTGCCTGCTCTTTGACCCCAAGCGTTCCGCTCTCCCGATGCCTGCATTTGGACCTGTTCCAGGTGTCCTGAGCGGATACCCCCCGGTACCGCTCAACCTCTCTGCATGATGCCATACTCGAACAGCATATGAGCACTGGAAAAACAGGTGTAAGGCAGATTCCACAGTTCCAGTTAAACACAGAACACAACTTATGTCACAATTGAAGTTGCGCCTTGCCATTACATCATGCGTCAGTAGCTTATCCTTCAACAGTAAATAAAAGAAAATTTTTGCCGTTTGAGTGCATTTGAGGTGCCATACCGCTGCATTTTGATCCCTGACCTTTCCAATTCCTGACATTACAGCATAAATGGATTTTGCAGAATAGACCCCAGAATTTTCAAATTTCCAAATAATGCAATCATTGTCAGAACTGAAATTCGGCTGAGGCATGATTGGTAGTTGTGGTGCGATATGTTGAATGATGTCCATTGCATCCCTAAGAGAGATTTTTTGAAACGGAGGCCGTGGTCCTATTTTGGAGCTCAAAACCGGTGTATCTCCCCACGTATCATACCAGAATGATATTGTAGTGCCTTGGCCGATCTGCCATCTGGTACATTGATGAAAAAGTGGTTTAATTTTCCTCAACTGTCGCCAGAAAAAGGAACCTTGTACTGACCATATGCTGGGTCCATCCGTGTTAGTTCCAACAAACCGCAATTTAAAAATTGTCGCTGACCATAGGGATGCCGGCTCCTTGTATGCTTTCCACCACCACCGAAGTAACAAGGAGTTGTTTCTTAATCTCAGATTTGGTACTCCCATCCCGCCCCACTTTTTTGGCAAGGTAACCGCATTCCAATTCAGCAAAGGAACTCCCGAGCGTTCCACTCCATTTCTTCCCCATAGAAAATTTCGCCGTATTTGATCCATCCGTGTGAGTGCCCATTCGGGCAATGCGAAGCATGTCATGTAGTAAATTGGAATTGCCGATCGCACCGAGTGGACTAGTTGCAATCGTCCCCCTCGTGATAGAAGCTTCATCTGCCACCCATCTAATCGCCTCTGTAATTTTTCTATTATTGGCATGTATTGGTTCCTAGTTGGCTTGGTTAAGGTTAAAGGCATTCCCAAATATACCACTGGAAAGCTGGACTCCTTGCATCCCATTACTGCGCTGATCTCTGTGACCTGTATTGGCTGAACATTGATCGGCACTAGCAAGCTTTTATGGTAGTTAATTTGTAGCCCCGAAACGGCAGAGAACATCTTAACACCATTTTAAGTGTGATCACTGTTGCTATGTCCGATGCAGCAATTATCGCAGTATCATCCGCGTATTGGTGTGCAATTATCGAGTCCACGATTCGAGGCGAGATAGAGGAGTTGAGCACAGAGTTGGCTGCTTGTATCATCTTTTGCAGAACATCTACAGCAAGGTTAAAGAGAAAAGGTGAGAGGGGATCGCCTTGCCGCAATCCCTTGCGATGAAAAAAAGAACCAGAAGGTTCGCCATTTATCAGCACCCTTGATGAAGCTGTCTCAAGCAACTTAGTTATCCAAATCAGCCAATTGTTGGAGAATCCTCTGACCTTGAGCACATTGATTAAAAAATTCCAATTTACCGAATCGAATGCTTTCGCAAAGTCTAATTTTGCGAAGATTGCCGATCTCTTCGAAGACGATATTGATTGTAACATTTCTCTTGTCGCTATGAAATTCTCTGATATTTGCCTACCCTTTATGAATGCCGTTTGTTGTGGGGAAACAAGTTCGGGCATTACCTCCTTGAGCCGATTAGATAGCATTTTGGATATGATCTTTGGGACTCCATTAATGATACTAATTGGTCGGTAATCATGAACTGATTCTGGGGCATCCACCTTCGGAATCATGACAATGTTGGCAATGTTAATCGGTGTCAGATCAGTCCTGTGCTGCAGGAAACCATGGATGATGGCCGAAATATCACTTTTAATGTCGACCCAATGCCACTGTAAGAACTCGTTGGGGACCCCATCCGGTCCGGAAGCCTTGTTCTTCGCCAATTGTTTAACCGCAAGCTCTATATCTTCATCTGTGAAAGGTCTCTGTAATGAGTGGATGGTAGTGTCATTGGGGTAAAGCGGTTTGGGGTCAAAGTGGAGGCATTGGCTCTCTGTGCCGAGGAGTGACTGCATGTGGCATTTGAACACATTTCTAATCTCTGCATCATCCGTGATGGTGCTCCCCTGGTGCTGAATTTGTTGGACCGTATTTCTCCTCAACCTTGCCGAAGCAAACGCATGAAAAAAGAGGGTATTTTTATCGCCTTGGCGAATCCAGTTGTTCCTTGATCTTTGCTTCCACCTCGATTCCATTACATTGGCTAGCATAAAGGCTCGTGCTTTAACCTTTACCCTGAACTGGAATTCATATTGAAGAAGCGGCCTTTTTTCCTCAATTAAATCAAAGAAAAGAATTACCTCTTTGCAGCTTTGAAGCTGGGAGTTGAGTTCTCCAAAATTGGAGAGATGCCAATCCCTTAACCGACCATGTGTGGTTTCCAGCTTGTGTCGAAAGGAAGTCAAAGGATCTAGGGAATCTGTGCTCGGCTGATCCCAGACCTCATTTATTAGTAGCTTTGCTTGGCTGTTGTGTAACCAAAATAACTCCATTTTCATTGATTTCTTAACCGTGTGCCTTTGCTTACACCTGAGAAGCAGCGGGGTGTGATCCGACACCGTCATTTCCAGTGCATGCATTGCTATGATAGGGAAAATTGCCGACCATTCAGTTGACAAGAAAACTCGATCTAGCTTGGAGAAGCTAGGCACCGGTCTTTTGCTAGACCAAGTATAGTTTCGGTTTTTCAAAGGAACTTCAATCCAACTCATATCCCGGATAAGATCTAGTATTGTAGTTTGTAATGAACAGTTTGAGATAATGAAGTGGGTTTTGTGGGCCTTGTTTTCAAAAGAAAATACTCAGAACTATTCGCGCCAACATATGAATTCTTTTTGTTTAATTATACTTTCTAACATTATTAGTACTTATATATTTAATTATGCTATAAACAGAAGAATAATTCTCAAAATATACTTGCATTGTATCCGTATTATAAATTTCCAACTTGTTGAAGTATTTCGAGCTATGAATTTGTTGCTATGCTTATGCTTATGCTTAAGCTTAATATGGAAGAAGCCACAATTTATTATTCGTTGTGAACCGAAAGCATGCACTCTGGTTATAGGAGGATGGATATATGAAGCTTTTACAGTAACCAAGAAATGCCCCAGGTACAAAAGAACCAGAGCAGTACATGCATTTTTACTGGAGGAATAAATAAAAAAAGAAGGTTGCAACTTGCAAGACAATAAGATGACAAAGTAGGAAACCATCTGCAGCACTATCATTAATTCATACATCTTCATCATAGTTTCTCTTTCTCATACACCACCCATTAGTTTCTGAAACCCTGATCAATACATCATTACATCAACATCTTTGCACCAAAGTGAAACTGAGCACAATAGCCCCTGCCCTCACTTTTAGTTTAAACAAAACAAACTCAAAAAAAAAAAAAAAAAAGAAAAAGAAAAAGAATAAGAACAATTGCCTAAGCAAAAGTGCTAATTAACAAGACCTAGATCCATTCTAAGGATTTTCAGACTTGGCAACTAAGAAGTTCCATTCCGATTTGCTGACCGGCTTCACGGTCTGTGATGGTGGTGGTGATGACGTAGAAAAAATGACACGGGTGAAGGAGCAGGTGCCGGGGAAGGTGAAATAAAGAAAGGGCTTGTCAAGTTATGCGCACTGCTTGGAAGGGGCAGAGGTGAATTTGCCAAAGCCGGAGAAGGTGGTGGCGGGCATTGGTAGCACTTTGTGAAGAGACCAAATGTGTCGATTTGATGGACAAAGTTAGTCATGCTGGCCCAGCCACCGAACCCGAACCCAACCACCAGGACCCAGCCAACCACAAATGCGTTGATGACGAATGCACCAACCCACCGGCCCACAAATTTCGGGGGCACCTCCACGGCATTCTGCAATTTAATAGCACAAGTTTTTTTATGAAGAGATTTTTTGCAAGTTAATATGGATAAAAAGGAGGGTTAGTCGATCTAAGGAACTACATTACATGCCAAGTTCATACGTACTGAAATTCAATAGCACAAGTTTTCATTTCAACTGCTATAATATCATTTGTGTGTGCACTTTTGTTAATTTTCAAGGCATATTAGCACGGTCTAATGCATACATGCACTACCAGTAGCTTGGTGGTGCTCTGAACTAGGGAATAATATATCAACAGAACCAATAAAGGCTTTCATTGGACTTCTCATGTTTACTACTTTTGTAGACCAAATTATCAAAGTTTTTCTTACCAGATGCATCAAATAGAACCCTGTGAAGCCGAAAGGTAATTAAAAAGTTTCATTGAAGCAGTGCACTTCTTTGATAAAGTAAATTAAATTTTTTTTTTAACAGTATTTGACCATGTTGACTGAAAGAATATATTCTGTACTAGCTACTACCAATTTCTCAGTGCCCTTTGCATAAAAAGAATTCCATTTTATTCTCTTGGAATAAGTGCCTTTTTTTTCTCATAGAAACACCCAATTCTCTGACTACTTTTTCTTACATCTTGTGACGAAAATTAACTCAAAAATCAAGTGTTAAATCAGGTTTTCGGTGCAAATTTCTGTTCTTTTTCCTTCAATTATCTTTCTTTTTTTTTCTGAAAAAATGTAAGTTCATTTAGCATTTTCTGTACTTCCAAAGACACTAGACAGATAATAGTACAACATGTCACCTTGCCTTTATGCTTTTATAGCCCCCACATAGGACTACATATAACGGATTCAAATCTGCTGAAATTTCAGATCGTGAACAGTAACTCTGAAATTTCTGTAATTCAGAATCCAGCTGTTAAACTGTTTCGAGATGCGTGCACAGAAAAAATTGGACGGCTAGATTTGAAATTTCAAGGATTTCAAGGGTACTGTTCATGGATTATGAATTTCAGCAGATTTAAATTCACATATAACTACTTTTAGCCTGGTTGAGTTTGTCTTATTTGCTACTAAAATAAAGCTAACTGCTTAACTACCCACTAGCCTATTATATATACTTATCTAGGTCGTTAATTAACAAGCAATTTATTCTTCTCAGTATAATAATTCCTCAAGGACACACTCAAGACTTTTGCTAAATTAAGAGGTGTTTGACTAACATATATATTTATTAAACAAAGGTACATTACAGAGTATTAAGTAATACAGTAAAAAGTAATTAAGAGTTATTAATTACCTCGCGGGCTTGAGCGGAGCGGAAAGTGACCATATGAGCCAATGAGGGGATGATATAGACAGTAAAACTCACTAACAGCGATCCAACGGCTGAATTAATTGGCCCAAAAAAGGGAAAAATAATTGCCAAGAACCATATTGGAATAACCACGGGCAGACGAGCAGCTGCCCGTTTGCATAAGCTACGGCAGTCATGCAGTCCAATAAGCTGTTTCAGTGAAATTAATAAAAGTTAATTATTTTCTGTGAACTCACTGTTATTAATTTATAGTAATCAGTTGCCTAATTAAGAAAAACATTTAATTTTCAGATACAAGTCATGTATATTTTGGAATTATGAAAACTAGATATAATCAATTTCATAATATTAATTGAAGATTAATTGATGCTATGAATCTTGGACAATTATATAAGCTAGCTGCTAAACATGAACATATATATATATATACCTTCTCCCAAACAAAGTAGAGTGGTGTACAGGCGAAACCGAATGTGATGAATTGATGGATAAGCATCAGCACTATGGCCGCGTCGCGTAATGGGGTGCGCGGGAGTAGAGCAAATGCGTTGGAGTGCGTCAGAAGTGCATCGCCAAATGCCCAGTAGACGCTGACGGCCGACGGGAGGGTTAGGGTTAGAACATAGAGCGTAGCTAGTAGGTAGATTGCCTTGAACTTTTGCGGCCTCCACATTGCGTGCATGATCTCTCTGCATAAAAAAATATATATATTCTTATTAGTTCCTTTTATTAACACTCATTAATTTTCAAGTTCTTTTTTTAGGTGAAAGCCCTTGGGCATTAAATTTTATCTCACTAAATTTCTAATAGTTTGGTAGATTACTAGATTATTGGTAATAGTAAGTACATTACCATCCAGAATATGACAAAGGGGGTTCCTATTTGGTGCCTCATAACAAAACCCTTTTGAAAAAGAAATCACATGAAAGTATGAAACTATAGCAGACACATGTAAAAAGAGTGCCTCAGTGGCAGGAAACCAATCAGGGCCCTCAAATTGGGGCCTTTCATGCAAGCTTAATAGCTTATGTTTTATTTCTCGTTTTGCGTTTTGGGTAACAACTTGTCAGAGATTTTACTATTTTCTCCTTCGTTTTCCCTCTCTCTTTTTCTTCTTTTCTTTCTCTCTTTGGAGTGTTGTGAAAACAGGGATGATATGTCCCACTCAGTGTTAGTGGAACAGAGTGATGCAGTAAGCAAGGGTCGTAATCTGGGAGATTGGTATCAAATCAGAAATTTACAGAGAACAGTGGATGGCATAGTTTTACAAATGCATAACAAGTTAAAATATGGTGGCGGTTTTGAGATGTATACTTGTTTGACTGCATAAATAATGAATGAAGTCAATAGTGGGAACTGTGAAGTGTTGTCTGTACAATTTGTCAGAGGCCAGGTGGGACATTATCAGATCAGAGAAAGAGAGAGAAAAGTGAAAATTAGAAGGGGTAAGTAAGTTGAACATAAAACACAGAGAGGATCAAAGAAGCATTCCTAATTTGAAATAATTGCTCTTTCTTTATTGGGAACATGGGATGTTATTAGCAAAATGAGAAAGGCATTTTATACAGAGGGAACACAAAACTACGTAGAGAAACCGGCATGTGTTACTCTTCTATATTTCTAAGAGACAAAACGACCATTGTCTCTGCTCAACCAATAGTAGAATTTAAAAACACACTAATAAATAAGTCCATTTGTTCAAGGTAATGTTGCATTAGAAAAAGGCAAAGAAAAAGAGGAAAAGAACACAAAAGAGCACCAAACAAGTTTAGTGGGCTCAAGTGTTGGGATTGGGATTGTTTGTTACATTTTTTTGAACTTGCTGTGTTATAAAGTCCCTGATTTTCCAGTCAAACGGGCTTTAATTATTCAATATAGCAGCTACTCTAATAGAGGAATGTAACAGAGAATCTCAATCCCTTTTATATTAATTCTTTTGTAGTTTTTTAGAGATATGTTATATATGGTTCTTTCATATAAATTTTTTGTTTGCCAATGTGCATGTAGACAAGTTCTTTGATAGAAATTAACTAAGAGAAAGAGTACTTACACAGTGACAGCATGGCCACCAAAGGTGTACAGAATGTTAGTAGCTCCAGTGAAGTATAGAACCATCTTTGCTGGACCTGTGTGCTTCACTCCTTCAATCTACAAATTTACAACAAGAAAAAAGAAATAAAAAAACAGTAGCATATTAATAACAAAAAAAAAAAAAACAAATTAACAAGAATATAAAAGTGAGTGTGTGTACCTGGCCATGGAGTAGTGAGGCAATAGTGAGGTACCAGGCAGTGTATGTGGTCATAATAAGGCCTAGAAAAGACCAGATTCTGTAGTTGTGAAATGAAGGGATGAAGACTGTAGTAGCACAGCATGCGCCAAAGATATATGTCCATGTTCTCTTATCCAACTTGTCATTTATGTAGTATATGTTACTACACATTTACATTTACAAACGACACACAATAAGACATATATAGATTTAATAACAATAGATTGAACCCTTAATTAATTAGGAGAGAAAGATGAAAGGTACCTAGCGCAAGCGATTAGTTGTATAACAGATCCAAATAGAAGAAAAGTGCAATTAAATGCTAGTCCAACATTTCTCCAGTGCTTGCCTAGCAACCCATCTAGCACCTCAAACCACTGTTTTAATTTACGCGCACAAAAAAAAGTTTGAAAATAAGTGACTAAAAAGTTGTGTGTAAACTCTTAAAGCAAAGTACATTTAAGTGTTTCCTAGTTGTTACTTGTTAGTTACCTGAATAACATGGTTTCTGAAATCAACCTTCTCTCTCTCCTTCCTTGTTCTATACTCCACATATAGAATACTAATGAGATAAGCAGTCCAGCTACCCAATAATCCATAAAACAGTTGAAATAAAATCCCACTGGTCATTCCTAACTGAGAGAAGGAATATGGCAATGTAAGAAGCACTTGTGCCACCTAAAATATCACAAAAAATATATATATTAAGGGAAGAACAAATTTTTAGTTGAGTTGAATGAAAGTGGGAAGAAAATAAGTTGTTATAGAGAGAAAAGAAGAAATGTGTATACTTGGTTAGAGGCACAGCTGAACCAAGCATCATAGGCCGAGCCGCCATGCCATAAGAAACCCGAGAGCCGGGACTTCACGGTCGTCTTTGCATCCCCGTCCTGCTCCATTTCCAAGTACCTACCTCCTACTAGTGACTCTACTGGCTTATCTTCACTTCCATTTGTGTTAGAAGCCATGACTAGGTTTAGTTGAGATCTCTTCCTCACACACACAAAGAAAACTAGTGTTAGTTGAACTAAGGGTCGAAGGGGAGAGGAGCGCCTATATATAACGAGGGAACTGGGAAGTGATCATTAAAGAGAAGTCTATTTCTAATTTGTTTAAGGTTTTTGTTCTTTTGTTCGGAGTTAATAAAGGAGAGAATATTAGAAGAAAAATCAATAAAATAAATAAACAGTTTGGGCAGGAGCGGAGACCATTTTGTACCGTTGGATTGTTTCATTCAACTCGTGAAAAATATTATGTTAATTGCCAGCAGACCTTCGAAAATATAAGAAATTAGTTTAAATGGAGTCAATTATACAAGAGGAGGATTCAAATGCCTTCATTTTTTGTACCTCCATCGTGTTTTTATTTTTTAATACTTTAATAACTCAAAATTTAAAACTTAAAATTCAATAAAAGCCGTTGGATATGAACTACATCATTTTATCTATGCACGTGTAAAAAATTATGGCATTTCAATTTTATTTTGGTTGTCATCTTGAACTTGTAAAAAAATGTATATTAATGTGGATAATTTCTAGACGTTGATTTTTGAACTTATTAATTCACATAAAAGCAAAATTGAAATGTGATAATTTTTTATGAGCACATAGAGAACATATATAGATCGTATCTAGCGGTTTTATTTCGACATTTAAGTTTTAAACGTTGAGTTATTAAAGTTTTTAAAAATGGAGGCATGATGGAGGCACAAAAAATTGAGACATTTGAACCCTTCTCATTATACAAATAGTCTTTATTTTTTACAACTTTAATAACTCAAAATTTAAAACTTAAAATTCAATAAAAACCATTGGATATGAACTACATCATTTTATCTATGCACGTGTAAAAAATTATGGCATTTCAACTTTGTTTTGGTTGTCATCTTGAGCTTGTAAAAATGTATACTAATGTGGATAATTTCTAGACGTTGATTTTTGAACTTATTAATTCACATAAAAGCAAAATTGAAATATGATAATTTTTTATGAGCACATATAGAACATATATAGATCGTATCTAACGGTTTTATTTTGACATTTAAGTTTTAAACGTTGAGTTATTAAAGTTTTTAAAAATGGAGGCATGATGGAGGCACAAAAAATTGAGGCATTTGAACCCTTCTCGTTATACAGTGAAGTATCATTTGTATTCCATTATAATTTTTCGAATTTTGGGAAAATATCATGTATACCCTGCAAAAACCTCAAAATCATGTAGTTACCCCTCTAAAATTCATGATATCATATTTACCCTCCAAATTTTCAAACACTAAAAAACTTACAAATTTATCTGATTATTAACTTCTCTATTAAAACTCGTTTTTAAATTTATAAAATACATGTTTTATCCTTTATTAAAAAAATAAAAATATCTAGTCAGTGTAAAAAAATGTATTATCTTCAAAATGATCGGTTTCCAAAAACAAATACCTGATTTCTCTACTTATGATGCATACATACACAGCGGCATTTACACATGTGCTTCAGTGCTTGTTTGTAGCCGCAAGTAAGCAAATGAATCATTTGCTCTTAAAATTGACCAATTAGAAAACTAAATATTTCTTTTAAACATATTACATAATTTTTTTTCAATAAAGGGTAAAATGGGTATACTTTTATAAAGTTAAAATTAGTTTTAATAGAAAAGTCACTGAAATTAAAAATGGGTACTTTACAAAGGATTGGATAAATTTGTGAGGATTTTTTAAATTTAGAAGGGTAAATATGATATTAAGAAATTTAAAGGAAGGAATATGTATTTTGAGGTTTCAGAGGGATATACATGAAATTCCTCCTAAAATGTTAAAAGTACTATATTGATCCGTAAACTTTTCATTTTATATAACATAAATTCTACTTTGAAAAATACTAATTTTTTTTTTTAAAAAGAAGAAAAATAATATTTTTTATTAATATTAGTGTCAGTAACAGTGGCAATACAGATGATGTGGATACTAATTTTATTATTCACAACTCATGTATAAGTTTAATAAATGCTCCCGTCGGCACATATGTATCATTATAAATTAATTTAAATAAAAAAGTTTATCTTACGCCTCATATTCTACACCACTTATTTATATCGCAAAATGTTTATATTTAACATTTTAGTTATCCATATCTGAATTAAATTAGTTATTTTTAAGCTAATAAATCTCTTGCCCCCAGATGGATGGCTGTCTTGTTTTATCAAAATTTCTGGGACTTAGGGGTAAAAACTGAGCGGATAGTGGTAAAATCATATTCATATTTCTGTTTTATTTTTCGGATACAGATACGGATTGGATCGGATATTTATTAAAAAAATATAAAAAAATATTATTACAAAACACTAAAGTTTATAATATTTATATAATTATAACAGTGAATATCATAATTTGTTCATAATATATATTACACTATACGGTTTGGATCAACTGTTTGAACTTTGAAAATTACAAAACCGAATTATTGTAAGATATTTTAACTTACAAATGTTGTAAGTGGATCTCTACTTTTACTATAATATTCAATTCAAACTTAATTATTCAAAAAATTTAATGGAAAAAAAACAAAACGTCATGATGAGATTTTATATTATAATATAACTTTTACATTAAAATATTCAATTAATTCAGCGGAATTAGACTCATGCAATTTGGTTAGATAATCTAGCAGAACTGATCATACATTCGGCTGGACTATCCAGTAAAAATGTTACTTCTGAAAAATTTCTCATAAACCATATTATTTTCTTTAATTTTTTTGTAATGTCTTTTTTTTTAAACAGTTTGACAGTGGCTGTCATATCTTTTTTTAATGTTATTAATAAAAATTTTGGGGCTAATGAGGTATATTGTATATACTGTTAAGTCCAAGAAAATTACTGGTGTTTTTTCAAACTAGATTTTGGAAAAGCGTTTCGATAAAGTTCTATGGTCATTTATTATGTCTCTCCTATTTCAAGCAGTGTTGTAAAAAAATGTCCGTTTAAGCTGATTAATTGACCGATTAGTTATTGTCGGTGATCAAACCGTCAAAGAATTTTCTGATATGAAACAAAAAGGGGTGGAAACGGATCGGATAAGAAACGGGTATTGGCAAAATTATATTTGTATATATTTTTATTTTTTGAATATGAATACAGATTAAATATTATATGGAATAAAATATGAATTGGATATTACGTGAATACGAATACAGTTATGAATACAGATATAATTAAAATATCTAATTTAAATATTGCAACAAAATTAACATATTATTTAATAAATTATTTTTTCATAAAATAATCAAAATAACATAAAATACGGAGATAATTGAACAAAATAATTTTTTTCGTATTAAAATGTTATATTATTACAAAATATATATCTCATTAATATAACCATATTTTTAATTAAAAGATACCACCATACAAAAAATATTCCTCTTTAAATATATATAATTCTTAAACAAACAAATAAAAAAAATACGGGTATGGATAATTATCAGTATCCGTAATAGTTTATGCACAAATAGATATCTGAAACTTTTTAAAATATGGATACGGATAATTATATGTATTCGTATCTGCACAAACATATATCCGAAAAATTAAAATAATACAGATACGGATAATTATCTAAATCTATTTTCTGAAACTGAAACCGTATCTGTGTCTTTATTCACATAAATCATATTTGTATATGTATCTGCAAACTATCTGTATCTGATTCCATAAATATTCGAATACAGATCCGAATACAGACGGATAATATCCGACCCGTTTTCACCACTGCTTGCAAGTGTACTCTGTTGTGGGGTAATTCGTTAGGTTAGTTTAGTTTTTTAAGTATTAGCTTTATTTTTGTTTTCTTTTTGTAAACTGTGGTTGTCATATATTAGAAATCGGCGGTCTGTCTTTTTTCCGACATTTTTATTAATATCCCAAGTTTATTAGAAATTAATTAATATACCCAAATTCTGTGAAAAATTATAAAAATGTCTCAGATAATTACTACTTTTGAATATACCCAGAAAATCAATACTTTTATTAGAAATTAATTAATATACCCAGATAATTGAAAATCACTACTTTTGAATAGGGATATTTTTATTAATTCCCAGTGAATCTGGGTATATTAATTAATTTCTATTAAACTTTGGATATTAATAAAAATGTCGGATTTTTTTTGTGTGTAAATGTAAAATATTATTAACGTGCGTGGTGCCAATTGTGTAAAATGTGACTTCTGTGATCAGTATTAAAATACCAAATGAAAACATATTGAACAAGAAAAAAACAAAAATATTGATCCGAATTAAGATTTTTTGTGGACAATAAAATTTGAAAGATCAAATCTCCATTTTTTCTTTCAAAAAAAAAATATTGACCAATAAAAGAAAGTCCATGTGAGCCTAATTAAATGAAGGACGAAAAATGAATCGTAAATCTCAAAACTAATAAAGATTTTGGTAAAGAAGATGAATAAATAGAAGCATACAATCAGAAGCATACATCAATCACCTTTCTTCCAAATTGATCAATTACTTATTTTAAAAGTTTCCATCATTTGATTCATAGTAATAATAGATCTTATCATATCAGACACTAATAGCGGCTTGAAAGCTTGCAATCGCCGGAAAGACCGGCTGTTATGCCAATTATCAATATGCACTATGTACAATTAGTGATATTGATCTAGAGTACGGATCGATATGCACTATGTATAGTACGGTACACTACAGCAGCGGAACCCTTTTGCGGCCGATGCACTATGTACAATTAGTGATATTGATCTAGAGTACGGATCGATATGCACTATGTATAGTACGGTAAGCTTGAAAACTTCGGTGAGTTTCTAATAAAAAAAATTGGTCAATACAAATTAAGAAAGAAAAAAGAGGAAGGTTTCAATGCCTTATGCCTTTCATATCTCATCATACCTCATATTTTATATCTTCGTTTTTAAAGTCTAAATTGTCGATCCGAACCGTTCAACATGATATCCATACTAAAATATAGTTGGGGATGAAATTTTATAATTTTTGAAAAAAATTTACTATTTTTTAAGATGGGTAGAAAATCACTGTTTTTTTAACTGTCCGAAAACAGTGTACCCATTTAAAAAATAGTAATATTTTATAAAAATATAAAATTTCATCCCAGACATATTTTAGTATGGATATCATGTTGAATGGTTCGGATTGACAATTTAGACTTTGAAAACGAAGATATAAAATATGAGGTAGATGGGTATAAAAGACATGAGGCATTGGAACCCTCCTCAAGAAAAAAAAAAAAAGAATGAGGTTACCGTACTATACATAGTGCATATCGATCTGTAATCTGATCAAAATCACTAATTTTAAAGTCTAAATATTTTTTCTGAACTGATCAACATAATTTTCATATGATTGTGTTCTTGTCGATAAAATTTTAAGTTATTTAGATTTTTCAACTATTTTTTAGATAGAAAGAAAATTACTTGATCGACCATTCAAAAGTAGTGATTTTCTATCTTTTTAGAAAAATGAAAAAATAAAAATTTAGTTTGTAAGTACATTTTTATATAGAATTTATATTGAACTATTTAGATTGACAATTTTGACTTTAAATATAAAAATATTGATCGATAATACGGTCCAATGCACTACGCACGTACAGTACCCCTAGCCTTATTCAAGAAATAATATATCTGAATTTAAGTTGGAATATATGAGCGCCGTGGTTTTGTACATTCGTACAAAAGAAACAGTAACAAAATATTAAGATGAAAACTGACAAAATAAAACATCAAAACAAATATATAGAGATGGGCTATGGTACGGCGAGTTGCTAAGTATGGATTTTGTTTTATTTCACGTTCATATCTCCGTTTTCAAAGATCAAACAATCGATATGAACCGTGTTGTTCCTAACGGCATCTAGAGGAGGTGAAAAGGTAGTCTTAAAGACTTACAGTCGTTTTTCAGTTTAACCCTCTAAATCAACAAGTCAATCAATTCAACAAGCAAATGTGTGCAAATAGTAAATAGAGTAGAGTTAGAGAAATTTGACACGCGGGATAATAATGGAGTTCGGCGTAAAATATCTACGTCTCCGGACTAGAGCAACCTCGTCGGCGCCCCTTTCCTATTACCCAAAAAAAAGATACAACTCGTAACGCGTGAGCCCAACAACGGTGGGAAGTCACGGCCTAACTCTTGTACAAAGTTGAGCCTAGAAGCTCGAGCTGGAGAGTCCTACGCAGAGGATCGTCACACAACTATGTTTATATGTGAGCAGAAACGCTCGAGCCGATAAGCCCCTTAATGCCTTACAAGCGGAGAAGTCACTCAACTATGACAAAGGAGCGCTAAAGTAGATCTCCACACTATCGAATAAGAACCAACACTCTAACTAAATCTAGAGAAGATTTGTCAAGTGGATTTGAGATTATCAATGGAGTTTTGAAGTTTAAGCTCTCTCAAAGAATGAAGCTCTCAAGAACACATAATTTGTGTTTTTTGAAATTAGGGGCAGCTTGCTTGATTTTGGAGTGGAGGTATTTACTATATTTATAAATAGAGCACCATAATTAGGTATTTGAACTCTTCCGTTCAGAACGGTAATCTTCCGTAATGAACGGATAGTTCAAATGTATTTCAATTTGAATTTTGCCCTAGAACATTACACTTTTCGTTCAGGACGTTTAGGTCCGTACATAACGGATAGTGTATTTTTCTCAAATCTGTGTTTCTCGAGTAGCGTACAGTGTGGACTATATCCGTTCAGAACGGAACACCAACCGGAGTCCTCTGACTTGAAACGGAACATTCCGTTCCGAACGATAGTCAGACAGAATAATTCTTCCGTATTGTAAGCCTCATACCGTATCCGTCTGGTACCGTGTCAATGCATTCCGTACTAAACGGTTTGTTTCCGTACCGAACGAATAGTTCCTGAAAAAACAAATCTCAAAATTACTTTACTAATCTATTTGATAGTACAATCTATATTCTTGATCTTCGTAAAGTCTTGTTGATTATATTGGTTCTTCAACTTTAATCTTGCAATTATAATGTTCTTGAACCTGCAAACTCACTTATAAAATGAAATCATTAAATTCAATCATAGTATGTTTTGCAAATTAGTCAAACATGGTAATTAGATAATTGCATTGATCAACAAACCGCTCAGCATTATATCTATATTGAAATGTGCTTGGAGATCAAAATTTATATTTTTCAGAATTTTTTACTATTTTTTTAAATAGGTAGAAAACCGTTGTTTTTGAATGGATTCTGGACCATAAAAAACAATGATTTTGAAATATTCTAAAAAATTAGTAAACAATTTTGAAAAAATGTAAAATTTGGTCTCCTAGCACATTTCAATATGGAGATCATGTTGAGCGGTTCGGATCATCTCTTTGAAGTTTCAATATAAAAAATATGAGCGTGAAGTAAAACAAAACCCTTACTTCGCAACTCATCATAGCCCAACTCTCTCTATATATATAGAGAGAGAGAGAGAGAGTTATGCATATATAGTGTCGTGCTGTGCTGTGCTATACGTTTTTTAACCATTCGATAAGCTTTTAGATCAGTACAAGGGAAAGTCGTTGGATCAAGAAGTAGAGACGGAAAATTAAATGAATAGTCCTTCCGTTAGTTTTTTTTATTGGAAGACCCTCCGTTAGTTAGTGTTATGCAACAGCTCTCTCCCTATCTAGAGTGGGAAAAATGGCATGGTGGAGCCGGCTTCTTCACGGAACGGCTTATATCTCTGTTTTCAAAGTAAAATTCTTGTTTTATTTTACGCTTATATCTCTGTTTTCAAAGTCCAAACAGCTGATTCGAACCGCTCAACATGATCTCCATATTGAAATGTTCTTAGAGATCAAATTTTACATTTTCTAGAATTTTGTTACTATTTTTTACTATTTTTTTTTCAAAGTTCAACTCTCTCTCTCTCTATATATATATATAGATGGGCTACGGTGTTTTGCAAATTAAAACACCCTCTTTAATTCGGGCCACTTTTCAATTTGCAAAACTCAAACAACCGATCCGAACCCTTCAACATGTTCTAAATATTGAAATGTGCTTGGAGACCCAATTTTACATTTTACATTTTTTGGAATTTTTTACTATTTATTAAGCCACTTTGGAAATCGCTGATCCGGTGGTCCACAGTAAAAAACAGTAAAAATTTCTGGACCACCGGATCAGCGATTTCCAAAGTGGCTTAATAAATAGTAAAAAAATTCCAAAAAATGTAAAATTTGGTCTCCAAGCACATTTCAATATTTAGAACATGTTGAACGGTTCGGATCGGTTGTTTGGATTTTGCAAATTGAAAAAGTGGCCCGAATTAAAGAGGGTGTTTTAATTTGCAAAGCACCGTAGCCCATCTCTCTCTCTCTCTATATATATATATATATAGATGGGCTATTGTACTTCGCGAAGTAAAACCCCCGTTTACGTCACGCTCATATTTTCATTTTGAAAATCCAAACAACCGATCCGAACCGTTCAACATGTTCTAAATATTGAAATGTGCTTGGAGACTAAATTTTACATTTTTTGGAATTTTTTTACTATTTATTAAGCCACTTTGAAAATCGCTGATCCACTGTGAACAGTAAAAAACAGTAAAATTTTCTGGACCACTGGATCAGCGATTTTCAAAGTGGCTTAATAAATAGTAAAAAAATTCCAAAAAATGTAAAATTTAGTCTTCAAGCACATTTCAATATTTAGAACATGTTGAACGGTTCGGATCGATTGTTTGAATTTTCAAAATGACAAAATATGGCGTAAAGTAAACGGGGGTTTTACTTCGCGAAGTACAATAGGCCATCTATATATATATATATATCTGTATGGTGTGATTTACAGGGTAACACGAGTGGGTTAGCAGCATAGGCAGCACAGTTGCCGAGCTAATTCCTTGGTCAAATTTTAGTTCCTTACATGGACCGCTAGTTTTCGTAAGTTGTGTAATTTTTTTTTTTTATGTTCGCATTACATAGTTAATCTTTTTTTAATCTCACTTGGCCTAGATTACCGTTATTATCAGCGCTTGGATATTCCTGTCTTATTCTCGTTACATAGTTAATCCTTTTTAATTACTAGATCTCACTGTTCTATTGTTGGCTTGGTGAATTAATTAATAGTCACTGTTATATTATTCCATGCACTTTGGGTATAGTATAGAACTGTTAGTTTATCATTTCTTTTTTGAAATTGATGAAAGTTGCCTCTTTTATCGGTTCAAAAATTATGGATTAAATGTTCCAATATTAATTTTAGAAATGGAGAATTAAATATATAAAAGCAGTGGTCCATATTGTTATTTTTTAAATATATAAAAAGGTGAGGTGGTGAAGATTTATTATATTTATTAATATAATTTATTAAGAATTATAAAATTTCAATTCATAACTAACTAATTAATTACGATACAAATCATTCAATTTGAATAGTTCGACAGATTTTATATATGAATGTTCTTATTTCTTAAGAAAAATAATGTCCAACCATTGGCCGGATTTTACTCGGTTTTTTTTTTTGCAAAATTCATATCAAATTAATTTTAAAACTTAAATATCAAAATAAAACAGTTAGATATAATCTATATTATTTTCTGTATGCATATAAAAGATCATGGCATCTCAACTTTGTTTTGATTGTTATCAAGAGCTTCCAAAAATACACTAATATGAAGAATTTCCGGACGTTATTTTTTCAACTTATTATTCATACAAGAACAAAAATAAAAAAATAATTTTTTGTTTGTGTGTAGTGAAAATAATATAGATCACATCCAATGATTTTATTTTGACATAATATAAGGTTTCAAACTTTTGTTATTAGAAAATTAAAAAAAAATAGAGGTATGATAGAGGCGCAAAAAATGAAGGTATTTGAACCCTTCTCATTTATTTGTTAGATTAGTCAAAATTAATTCCTATTTAACCAATCCAAACTAATTTTATAATTTTTCTCTTAGTTTATATTGTTTATAACCCCTACTGTACTTCCCAATGATAGGAAGAATCAAGGAATGATAACTGGCGCACTTATACCGGTTTAAGTGCGAAAAAATAATTTTAAGAAATAGAAGAGGGCAAAAAGTTTCTTTTTTGAATTAAAAGAAGCAGGAAAAGATGGGATGGGATGGGATTGGATTGGAGGCACAAATTTTGAGCTCTGATTCTCTGTGCTAAACTTCAAATGGCTAACATGGTGTTGCAAGGCACTGACAGTCTTGCATTGTGGCATTCGCATTATAATAGTAAAGTATTCCTCATTAATATTCGTGTTATTTCTGAATCATAGCCTCACTCTATATTATATACATTGTATGACGACAAAGGATTCCTGAGTTATATCCAAATCACAAACTTTTACATCTTAGCAAATTATTCCTGAATGACGAACTTGTTACTAACTCTGTGAATTATCACATACATATAAACATACAATGAGTCTGCACAAGCTTGTCACAGAAAATCTAGAGTAGATAGACATAAGTGAAAGAAGCCGCATAATTATACTCAAGACTCAAGAGAGAGTGTTACCTTTTCCATTGAAGGATATAAATATGTAATAGATTGAATGGGATTATTTTTAGTTTTAGTTTATTCATGTTACCCATTATTGACTAGACACCCCCACAGTGGAATTCAGATCCAGTGCAGTAACCCAATTTTTGAGTTTTGATCCAAACCGTCGAAGGTGCTCTAACACGAATCTTAAAGAACCTGAACCCCACAAATAATACTGGCGCCATGCGCTACCACCGAATAGGCACCGTACACGTCAAAACTCAAAAATTGAGTTACTTTAGGGGATCCGGACTCCCCACAGTGTGCACATAGCCCGGCCGCAAAGGTGCTTTATTCACCTCATGCGGAGGCAACGAGGCATGCATCTATGGTAAAAATAATAATTAACCAAGTGACATGGTCCAGGATTTTCAGTGGCGGTTTTTAATGTACAGATTTATAAACCGAGTTACTATTCCTGAGTTCTTTGTTTTTTTTTTTTTCTAAGATAGAAATTTATTATTTAGATCTTTGTGATTTGTTGTGTTTTTGGTCTTGTGAAGTAGGTTGTGTTTGTGTTTAAGGAGTTGAAACATTCATAGTAACATGATTAGCTAATTTTTCGCGTTTTATTCAGATTTTTGGTACTCAGCGAATGAATCAGCGTATAATTCGGTAGTTCGCGTATTATTCATCTAATATCGCGAATTATACACAAAAAATATGAACTTTACAAATAATACGTGTTTAATTCGGGCTAATTTTCTCCGGTTATTTCTTCCTCCGTCCTTCTTGATTGAGTCTATTCTTTCTCATCTAGTCTAATTGGGCAAGAAAATTGGGCGGAGGAAGGCATGCTGTATCAGTGTCAGATCGCGCAACCTGGAGGTGGAAAATAGACTCAATCCTAAGTTCTTTCTCATCTAACTAAGCTTCTGGTAGAAGAAAGCAAGAAGATGGAAATGTGGCTTCCCTAAGAGTCTCGCTTATTACACTAGAAGAGGGACGGGTTGTTTATTCAATTTAGTTTTTTTAACTTTTTTTTTTAATTTCTTTTACTTTCAAGCTTCTTAGGTGATATATTTTACATTTATCACTTAGATCCATATAACAGTTAGACTTTTTATATTAAATATGAAATATCTACGGATTTCCTCTCAAAAAAAATACTAGAACCCGCGACAAAAATATTAACTTTTCTAAAATAAAAAAAATTATATCCGAAAATAATATTAACTTTTAAAAATAATTTTGAATTATATCCAAATTATTCTCAAATCACGAACTTTTGAATCCGCTGAACCAAACCTGAATAATTCATTTGTCACTATGGAACCATTTGGTAATGAATCAAAGGTAGCACCGACAGAGGTTGTACTGCACAATAGCTGCACAAGAGAAGGGAGCACTATCAAAAGGTAAGGGATCTTTTGATTTCATCCAAGGAAGTTAAGAATTTACTTCTTATAAAATATAAGGGGGGAGAGCTTAGAAATCAAATTTAATGATCTAAAAGGGAAAGACAAGAACAATATATTATAAAAGCTAAGAAAAAAAATGAATCTGAATAATAATTATATTATCCATTTTATTAAGAAAGAACTATATACATCAAAAACCATAAAAATGCTAAATAGTAGCTTAACACATGTTTAATTGGAGGTAATAAATTTACATGACTACTTATCTTGATTGAAATATTTGAATTATTAAAAAAAAAAAACTGATTTAGTTTTAGTTTACCACCCATGAAATTAGAGCCAAATATGAAATATAGCTTCTTTTTCAATATGCGTTGTCCTTCAATGTACCTCATGAAAAGTGCAGATTGTAGCACATTTTAACTTAACTATAGAATATGATAAATGAAATTTTTGTGAAAATATAATCAATAAGTTTTACCTAACACAATGAACATCACAAAGATAAAAAAAAGTCAATGCAGTTAAAATTTAAATTGAACAAAAGAAGATAATGGAGTAACAATAAAAATTACATTACTCCATTTTTTTTAATAAAAAAGTAACTTGTAGTACTTTATAATTGAACTCAAGAAGATAATGGAATAAAATTAAATATAAAAAGTTATAGGGATATATACGACAATTTGCATAAATAATAAGAGTTTTTGTGGGTCCAATAGAATGAGGTGGGGTCCAATGGGATTCGAGTGTTCGGGGCATGTGCCCTGGGGAGAAGGCAACCTACTGTGAAACATTCCCTCTTTCCACTCGCACTGTTGTCTCCCTTATTTTAGCTTTCAAAATCTCCATTTTCTAATATATATTTCCAAAATTTTATTTCAAAATTTTGATATTCCGATGCATAGTGTCTCACGTCTCGCTATTACAGGTAACATGCATACCATACTTAGTCTGAGACCAGAATTGAAATCTGCTGAAATTCATCATTCGTGAACAGTGTTTCTAAAATTTCCGAAAATCCAAATTCAGCAGTCCAATTTTTTCTATGCACGTATCTCGAAACAGTTGATTTTTTTGTGCAGGCATCTAAAAACAGCTTGACGGCTGGATTCAAAAAAACAAAGATTTCAGAAACACTATTCACCAGTGAAATTTTCAGCAGATTCATTTCCCTGATACTGAGGTGGAAACCAATGAATAAGTTCATTCATGTTTTTTACTGTTGCTGTTTCTAGAATCATCTCAAAAATTGGAAACACCAATTAGTATATATATATAACATCCCTCAACTTAATTAGTAACATTTTTTACAAATATATATATATATATAGAATTGAGCTATGGTGAGACGTGGAGTAAAACAATTTTGTACTCCATGGCACTATATTTCTATTTTGAAAATTCAAACAACCGATCCGAACCGTTCAACATGTTCTCTATATTGAAATGTGCTTGGAAACCAAATTTTACATTTTTTTGGATTTTTTTACTATTTATTAAGCCACTTTGAAAATTGCTGATCCACTATGAACAGTAAAAAACAGTAAAATTTTCTGGACCACTGGATCAGCGATTTTCAAAGTGGCTTAATAAATAGTAAAAAATTCCAAAAAAATGTAAAATTTGGTTTCCAAGCACATTTCAATATAGAGAACATGTTGAACGGTTCGGATCGGTTGTTTGAATTTTCAAAATAAAAATATGACGTGGAGTACAAACTTGTTTTACTCCACGTCTCACCATAGCTCATTTGTAAAACATTTGTAAAACATTTGTAAAACAATTTTTTGAGTAATAATATGTTTTGACCAGTCATATTACTTTTAAATTTATGGACCCCTACTTAACAAGTATAACATGCCATGTCTTATGGTAGAGCAATATTAGCTCATGCGTGCATGCTTAATGAGATAACTTTATGAACAATATGTCACTTTTAGCTCATAAAATAATAAATTTTGTATCAGGCCCAGGGTTATGCTCCCTCTAAAATGAAAATAAGGTCTCAATCACATGGTCCATAGATATTAAACAAACACCACTAGCTATGATGAAACCTCTGTTTTGTTCCCTCTTCGTTTAGGGGTAAAGACAAACTTTTCATCTATTTGGGGTTGCAACTTTGTACAATAAATATATATATATTACACAATATATTTATATTTTGGAACAGAGTTAGGTATGGAGCTTGGCATTATAATTAATTGCTACTGAGAATTATGTGGAATATTCTTAAACTGTGTAAATTTGGGTGTTATTTGTCAGTGAATTAAAAAAAGGTACATGTTCCACCTTGTCTATTTTACAAGAGTGCAATTTTAGAGAAGGTACTTGTAGTTTTTCATCAAGAGCAATCACCCATCTGATTCTGATCTGACTTTAATTTAATTCAAATCATATGGTTGATACTGCAATTTATCTGAATTGATGTCTCAAATCATTGATCAGAACTGGAACAGCAAAAACTTGTCAGGGAATTATATATACTGTGGTCCATTCTAAATTTGAGAAAAGATGCATCAAAATTAAAGCTGTATAAAAAGATTTAAGAAAAGATGAGAATGAGTACATGAAACCTAACTTTAAACGTAGTTGGATTGCTGGTAGTAGAAAGGTGTTCAACTTTAATTCATGTAGAAAAAACACAGAATAGAAATTCATTGCAATTTCTCTCTTTCTTTCTAAGCATTGGGCCAGTAATAACTAATAACCCAATAAAGCCCCTTTTATTTTCTTCTCTCTCTGCTCTTTTTCTCTGAGATGGCAATGAATAGCATGAGAGCACGAGCCATTCCCATTCCCATGTGCAAATGGATCCGGTCATGTCAATTAAAGATTTTTATCAAATCCGATCCAATAACATTTTCTCTTTATAGGTTGAAGCTCTTGGCTCAATGATGGTTTCAAACTCCATATAAAGCACACAAGCTTTGGCTTTAAAGAAATAAAGAGGCCTTTGCCGCATATCGTATGAAGCAATATCATTTCATTCCTTCGTCATCCCTCTATACAAACTGCATCATTTTGCCTCCTTCATTAGTCTCTTTTCATTCCCTTTGCCCCCCACCCCCTTGTATATTCATTTTTATTTTCTCTCTCCTTCTTTTCTTTCTTTCTTTATTATTTTTTTCTAAAACCAAGAATCTAGCTTTTGTTTTATGTACCATGAGAGACAGGCTCTTCTATGGTTGTTACATTATGGAGATATGTGTGCTGGTAGTAATGGTTGATCTTCGGTTCAACACATGAGGGCTAAAAGTCATAGGTGATTGTAACATATGGCATAATTTATTTTTATACATTTTATGCAGAGGGTTGAATTATGAATTTTAATGCCATATAATTTCTATATTATGGGAGATATTTAGTTATGGGCAAAAGTTTAAATAGCGTTTATCGCGTCATAGCGGAACGGCTAAAAAAACGACGCTATTGTCATATTGCGCCGCTATAGCACGCTAAGCGTGCTATAGCGCTAGAGTGGAAAAAACGTGCCGTGCCGTGACTAATACACCGTGACTTTGGTCTCGTGCCGTAACATACCGTGACCAAGTTAATTTTTCACGTGCCATGCCGTGTCGTGACCAAAATGTAAAGGGATGGTCACGGCACGCGAATGGTCATGCCAAGTGAGTCACGCCGTGCCAAAACATGTCGTGACCAAATGTGACTCGCGTGACTATTTGATCATAATTTATGTTAATTTATTCAAGATTCACCATTTTATCAATATCTAATGGTTCTAACTACACGTGACTCGTGTGACCACGTACCGTGCCGTGACTAAATCTTTCACGTGCTGTGCCGCGTCGTGCCAAAGTTTCAAAATATGGTCACGGCACGCGAAAGGTCACGGCACGGGACACGCGAGTCACGGCACGTAACTGACACGCGTGTTGTGCCGTTCCGTACCGTAACCGTGCCGTTTCGTAACGAAGCCGGCTCCGTCATGCCATTTTTCCCACTCTAGTAGCGCCAATAGCGCCATAGCTTTTATGGTCCGAAAACACTATAGCGGCACTATAACGCCGCTATGGCGTGTTATTTAGAACTTATTGGTTATGGGGGTTGTACCCACATATATTTTTTTTCTGTGATTGGCCCTTCGAAGTGCAAAATGACGAATTTGAGGGGTTAATTCATATATAACCGCATTTTGTACACAAATATTATGCTAATGGCTATAAATGAACTTATATTTAACATCTAATATTTAAAATTAGTATGATATATATCATATATATATCAAGAAGGGTCTTCCATACGGACAAGATTTGATAAAAAAAAATATTATTCTTTATATTTTTTGGAATATAAAGGGGTTTTTCAAATTGAATCAAATTTATTGAGTATCATGTCTACATGAATTTTATTATAGTAGAATTGCAAGTATGCAACAATAAATCTAGTTTTGAAACTCCGTTTTTTTTATTTTATTTTCCCAAGAAGATTGCCAAGTTGTTGTGACAGTTTATCACAATAGAGTCATGAATGCACAACCAAAGAAGATCAGATGCAGCTGTATCCCATTTTTTATTAACCAATTTAAAATGTAATCCGATTGTAAACAGTTCCTCTATTAATGACCTCACTATGCATTGTCAAAAAAGAAGAGAGGCTCTGGCTATCCACTTTTTTTTTTTTGCTTTAAAAGCCAGCGTTTTGTTGACTTGCACTTGATAAGCTTACATCACTACTGGGGACATCTTGCAAAGCATGAACGAAGGTATTTTTTACTACCTCCATTCCAATGATAAACTGGAGATGATCTTAAGTGTTTACTATGATTTAATCTTTTGTGCTCCGAAAGCAATTTACTTGACCACATGTAATCATAAATTTCAAAACCACCATCTTCTTCTGTAACTAACATATATGAGAGCAATGTATAAATTACAGAAAATGGATATCTCCATTACGGAGAAAATGGAGAAGAGGGTGATTGGTTGGAAAGTGAGTGGGACAAATGTGATGCAAGCTGATCATGAGCTTTAATCACCCATGGAGGAATCTAATGGAGAAAAGGAGATGAAAAAAGGAGAAGAGAAATGGCATGCATTGACATATTGACAGTTTTTCTCTTTAAATCTATTGTATGTATCCTTTAATCATTGCTTACCATTTGTTTGGCAAACAGCATGAGAATTCCATGTGAGTGCTTCAGTTCACATTCAAAGAGTGTGCTATCTATCATCTATGCCATGCCTGAATTGTACTCCTTTCATTTTTTTTGCTGGTATTTTATTCATCATTATTTTTATTTATAAGTAAAATTTTGGTTCAGTTAGCCTGCAAAGAAGAAAACAGGAGGAATGTTTTGAATTGGTGTCAGGTAAAAATCAGAGAATGTTAGGAGAATGTTTACTGAATGGAAGGCATGAAGAAGAAAGTGGCATGATTGGCAGCATACCAGTTCATCAGACACGATGTACATTAATTATTCTTAAAATATTTGCCTCGTATATAACTTAGATAGATACGATTTGTATTGTCTTTTAGGCATCTGTGAAATTAAAATTCTACTTGATCATACTACAGTATCATTTCAAATTTGCAAATATATTCTCCCTGTTTCCATAAAGGCCTCAACCTTTTATTCCCAATCAGTACTATTAACTAATGCATTAACTTCAAAAAAATAATAAGGACATTGGTTAATGCATTGATATATATTTTCTATCAATATAATTGTCTACGGGTTTTCCATAAAGGCCTCAACCTTTTATTCCCAATCAATTAATGCATTAACATATTATTTTTATTTTTATTTTTTGTTGAAAACCCGTAGGCAATTGCATTGATAGAAAAAGTTACAAAGTAGTTATTACATAAGATTAGATAACTAGTGTCTGTACAGCTAAACAAAACAAAAAATGTACAGGGGTATGTGCATCATGTGGACACAAATTGATCATCGATCCTTGCTTGATTAGAGTGATAGGAGCCTAGTGATGGTTTCCTCTGTACGCATATCACAGCCGAGAAGGCACTAAATCCAAACCAGACCGGGAACGGAATCGACCGGATCAGGACAGTCACCCATCAGCTGAGAAGACACTGAATCAAACCGATTGAAAACTAAATCAATCAATCCAGGACAGTCACCTCTAAACAGAAAGAGAAGAAAAAAGGCAGAAGAAGAGACAGAAGCAGCACAAAACAACACACAACATCATCATTGCAAAAACTAAACACTTATTACCTAATTTATAGAAATTTGAATAAAAAAATAGTAGTGTTACAGTAGTGCCATCACTTCAAGAGGTCAAGCGGCAGATGAACCGGCGGAGCAAGCAGCAGGGAAGCGGCAGGGAGGCGGAACCCAAATGAAACCCTAGCCGGTTCCTGTTGGATATTATTAGTTCAATTAGCTATGAATTGAAATAAAACTAACTAAAGCCCAACTAAGTAAATGCATTTACTTTTGCTAGGCCTGGTAGAAGCCTGTGAAGTTCACATAGTAATCTTTTTATGTTTTGGAAAGTTAGTGGCCTCAGCTGTCAAGGAGTTCAGTAGTAACCAAACCCTAAAAAAAACGAAAAGCCCAAAGAAGAGGCCCAATTAAGTGAATGCATAATTTTTAATTTTCTAATTGATTCAAAAGGAGAGGCCCAATTAAAATTGCACATCAATCAAACAGTAAGTGCGACATAAATGATTTTCATAATAAATTACATCAGTCATTCATAGCTTTATACAAAAAAAAATTTAATTTTTTACCCAATCAATCAAATTTGGTGTAAATTGCAAGCATAATAGATGCTTTTGACTCATTCCGGAATCATTTCAAGTGATTAAATCACCAAAATTTATAGTTATGCTTCAAATATTATTTAATACTTGTGCAAATAATTTATAGAACAATACCAAAAGGATAAATCTTTTTTGCACAAATAAACACAGGAATAATGCATTTGGATTTTGGATAAACATTTCAAGTGATTAAACCACCAAAATTAACAATTATGTTCGTAAATTTTTAAATGATAATTTTGAAAGGATATATCAATAATTACACCAAAAAAACTGTGTAGTGGAGCTTTTACTACAAAATGCATGCATAATATATATTTAATTATTTTTGGAGTCATTTCGAGTGATTAACCATAAAAATGTCAATTATACCTAAATTATTATCTAATATTTGCACAAATAATTATTAAATTAATTTTGTAAGAATACATGATTTTTTATTTTTGCAAATAAAATATCCAACAATGCAATTCAGCAAATTGCATTTACATTAGATGTCTTCAATTATTCAGGACAAATTTAAAAGTGATTAAATCACCAAAACTGACTATTATACTACAAATAATATTTATAACTTAATAAAATTATATTAGAGTTATTTAAATATATATATATATATATATATATATATATATATATATATAATTTAACATAAAAATAATACACTTCTTTTTTTTACTTGAGATAATAGGCGTTAACTGCAAATTTCTTGCATTATAGATATTTTAAATGAATTATAATGTCTTTTTAAGTGATTAAGTCTCAGAAATTGACAGTTACAGTTATACCTCAAGTATTATACTCGCACAATATTAGAACAACTCTAAAAAATACATCTATTTTTCTGTCAACATAAGCTATAATAATGCAGTTGGAGCAAATTTCATACATATTACATGAATTGTTTTAGTTTGAAAGTATAAGTGCATCGTAGATTTTACGCATATCAATTTCAATACATTGCAAATGATTAAATCTTTACAAATTTAAATTTTTATATGGTTGACTATTTCCGGTACATTAAAATTTTGTACATAATTCAGACTTTTTTTATCAAGAGAAAACATAAAAAATCGTCAGCAAGGTTTTTGCATGAGACCGGGTGCACAAATTTTATGCATTGAAAATACTTTCTCTTGTACAAACTTTTGCGTTCGAAAAGATAGCCATGTTCAAATTTGAAATCATAAATGGCTCAAATTTTGTGGTCTATCAAAATTCGTGCCCGCAAATGGACCTCCATGCATCAAAATCCATACAATTGCCACGGATTGTCAGATATATAATTTGTACCGCCTTTTCTTTAAATTTAATGTCAAATTTTCAATATACATATGTATAAGGTCACTTTTCCACAACTTCTGTTGGGAATCTGCCAATTTATCAATCATTGCCTTTAGTTTGGTAAAGTTTTTCACAATCTAAGGACTCTGTTCGGCCACGTCTTGGGAATGGAAACGGAAATGAGCTCGGGTCCAATTTGAACTGAAACAATATTGTGTGAGTGGGGTTTTTTTCACGAAGTCAAAGTGAATTTTGTCTTCCCCACGCGCACAGTAAAACGCTGAACAGGGCCTAAGTCATCAAGCTAGCCTGATACAACCTATGTTACTCTGATACTTCAGATTAATCTTGTATCTGTATTGGACACGTATCAGATACCGATATGCGTCCGATACGGTGCCGATATGGCGCCGATACGTATCCGATACGCTAGTATCCGCTCACGTAGCGTATCCTTACTCAGTGGATACGGTCATCGATACGCTTTGACCTCGCTGAATACGCATGGATACGTCTGGACCATCGTGGACCGCGCCAAAATCAATTTTTTTTAGCTGCTACTGTGATTCAAACTTGAGATCTAAGGCATAACAACCATAGCCTTCTACCACTGTACCACTATAATGTTGTTGTTATAATAGAGTACTTATTATATTTAATATATATTTCGCTATAGTATTGATTTGCTCATTTGATTCATATAAATATAATTAAAATAATAAAAAAATATTATATATAATAAACGTATCGTATCTTTAATTTTTGAAAATTACCGTATCACCGTATCACCGTATCCGTATCATATCTGATACGATACTACCCGTATCCATGCAACATAGGATACAACAAATCAAATACTCTTAATTACATAATGCTTATACATGATCACGAGCTATTCTAAGTTTAGGTAGCATGATTGAAAAAATAAATAAATAACAAATGAAAGTAAACACCATGGATGGTTGCTCAAATGTCTTCTTCCATCGTAACAAGTCCTTTTCACTAAAAAGTTGTGTATGACATGCCATGATCAATGATATTAATATGTTTGCGGTACTTATTACATAATTAATAATCACACACCTAATTTGGTTAGATGTTATTATTCATCTTTCTTATGCAATTTAGCATTAAAATAATTAATTATTGCTTCTTTTATTAAGTGGGCCGTCATCTAGTTAGGAGTCTAGTAACAATTACAAAAGCGGTCATTATCCAGCCTTGTAGGCCTCGTAGCCCAAGGAAACATGTGCATTAATTTTAAAATCAAAAATCAATTTTGATACCCAAGGCAACTTTGTCTGCTTTTAAAGTTTTACTTTTGTTTAATGAGCACGGAGTAGGTCCGATGCGCATCGGACCTACTTTGAGGTTCAACGAGCATAACGACCGTCCGATTTAATTTAAAATTTGTGTGCATGAAAATTGAAACAAACACGCACGAAGTTTAAAGTGTTTCGCACGAATCTTAAAGCAAATCGACGGTGATTAAACCCATCGAACTAGAGTAGGTCCGATGGACATCGGACCTACTCTCAAGTGCTGTTTAATATGCATACTACGAAGGGTTCGTGTTAAGGATTCATATTTTATTATTTATAAAATTTAAATAGTCAATCTCAGTCACTCAATATGATTTTTATATAAAAATATATTTGTTAAACAAATTTTTATATTTTAAAAACAAATTACAATTTCTTTAAGGATCCGACTAATTGCTCTCAAATATCAATCTCCGGATTTTTCTCAAAACCAACTGTCGCGACTTTGAAAGTGTATGTAAACCTCTTGTTAGAATCATATAAACCTCAATACAATCCTGTAAGCATGTTCACTAAATGCTGTAAAAACGAGCGACTTTTCATTATCCGGTCAAAACTAGCAACTAACTGCTTTGATCGGGACCACTTTAAACTCTGTAAACCGTCTCTTTGAATCATGTAAACCGTTTCGTTAAATACAGTAAACCTGGAAATAATTCAATTTTTTTTTTTTTTAGATCTGCATCTAGATACTACAATTTTATGTTTTGAATTATGTAAACTTTATCACATAATTCTGTAAACTGAAGCTTTGAATTCTGTAAACCTAAATTGTAAATTGTAAATTTCATCTTTTATGATGTCTTGCATCAAAAAACTATAAATTTATGTTTTGAATTATGTAAACCTTATCACATAATTCTATAAACTGAAGCTTTGAATTTTGTAAACCTAACAACTTCTTCATATAGAGGTGAAAATGGATCGGATAATATCCTACCGTATCCAAATCCGTATCTGAAAATTAAATACGTATATCCGTGCGAATACGGATACAAGATATGGTTTTGAATTTTAATTACCCGCATATGAATAGGTAGATATATATCATATAATTTAATATATATCATAAAAATATTTATATATATATCTACGGATATCCGATATCTGATCCATATACATACATATCCGTCAAATATCCGATCCGGATCTGTATCTGAAAAATAAAAGCAGTTACGGAAATGGTTTTACCACTATCCAATCCGTATCCAATCTGTTTGCACCCTATCTTCATATTGTATCTCAGTTTCTTCAGTCGTGCGTCACCTTCCGGTGGTGGCGCTTGATGAGCCTCAATTATATATACTCGCACGGGTTTAACCTCAAATACTTGACCAATTTCCTTGCATTTTAGTATAATTTAGTCTAGAATTATGCCAAGAATCAAGTTACTGCCATTAGTCTGATTTAATCGCAGTTTTGGAGCATTTACACCATTTGTGTGGCCGCACAACCAAACTTGGAGTCCCAACCACGATCCTGCAGAAAAACAGAGAGTAAATACGGCCCCAATCCCATTTTGTGCGGCCACCTATGGCTGCACAAACCTCCAGCAAGCCAACAAGAAAAGTAGAAAATCCCAGAAAAATCTATGCTACCCCTTGTGCCTGCACAGGCACCCGCACAAACTTCAGTCTCATTCTGTGCTACCCCCTCTGGTTGCATAGATGGCCGCATCACTCAGACAAAAGAAGCACAATTTCAACACAGGCAAAGTGCAGCCCCAGTCCACTTTGTGCTGCCGTAGAAACTACAAATTCTCAGAGCGACATATTTCGTGCTACCACCTAGGGCCGCACGGAGGTCGCACAGTGGGCCGCACCAGCAGCAATTTCACGGGATTTCATGCCTTAATGACGCAATCCTTGCCCGATTCATTTCCAGATTATGACTTATTGTTTCCTAAGTCAAGAAAATGACTATAAATTAGGAGATAAGCAGCAGGAGAAGGGACATCTCCCCTTTGGGGATTCACATCAAGCCACCTTCCATTACATATCTCTCTTCCATTGACCCTTGCACATCTTCCTTTATCATTTTCTCATCCTTCTCAAGTGAATTCAAGGCGGCGAAGCGTATGCGGACTTGGCGACTTTCAAAGAGTCTTTACAAAGAAGAACTGAGGCGTAGCTTGGGAATTGGTGTATTCTATTTCTCTTTGTTATTTACTCATTTTATTTGTGTTGTTTACTTGTTCTTTATCATGAATATTTTTGTTATTGCACCAATGAGAGGCTAGTTTTCTCTCTAGGGGTTTAGAGAGGAACTTGTGGTAGTTTATTTACCATGAACTTGTTCTTTATCATGAACTTGTGGTAGTTTATTTACTTGGATGTTCTCTTTATGATGATTGTTTTGATGTTTGGTTCTTACTTTATATATTTGTAAGTTATGCATGATTTGTGTTTTTAAAACCACACCTTGCGGACATTGACAACCTTTTGACTTCAAGGGTGTTATGATATAGATAAGACCAAATTATGTACATGAATAACCATAGGGATAATAGATGAGATGGACCAAGTCAAGTCTACACCGAACCAATAGAACCAAACGTTGGACATGAAAAGTTGTGGGAAACCAATTTACAAGTACTTCGCAATCGGGAGACTTAAGAGTATATCTAGTTATCGGTACAAAGTAATGGTAGTATTTTTGTCTTAAATTAAATAACCCTATTAGGTAGTGACAACCCTAAGACGAGGTACATTAACATGATAGGCATGAAACACGAAAAGTATTTATTTCTAGGTAGAAATAGGCCAAGTTAGTTGGAATCCCCATCAAAGCGAAACATGAATTTAAAGAACATATCAAGTAGTGAATTGACTAAGTGATTATAGACCAAAAGCCCCTAGACTTCGTTTGATTGATCACCACCCTTCTTTTATTTATTTTCTATTTAACTTTTGTTACAAACCAACTCCTCTCGGATATTGAACCCAACAATTGTTTGATTTGCAACAAAACCCCCTCTTTTTACTTATTTGCACTAGTTTAGAATTAATTACTTTAATAGAAATTATAATTGCCTTAGTCTTTGAATCGACACTCATAATTACTACAAGGATTAATTGTGCGCTTGCAATTCAATCTAACTTTGTGTATTTAGGGTTCTATAAATTTAAAGCAAAAAGTGTACGAAATAGACAATCAAATTCTATACCCAAAATACACATCAGTGCCTGGTGCATGACGAGAAGATCTGGGAGTCAGTCTGAAGACGCCACTGAGCGACACTCGGTTGTGCTCGCGTCCGATTGAGATCAACGATTGCATCAAGCGCGCACGTGTGTGTGAGAGAGAGAGAGAACTTGAGGAGCGAAAAGAGATCAATCGGGAGGAGAGAAGAGAAGAGAACATGAGAGAGAGATTGGGAAAGAGGAGAGAAAAGAGATTGATCGGGAGAAGAGAGAAGAGAAAGAAAGAAACTATATTAACGGTTTGGAGAATAAGAAAAGGAATTTAGAAAGGAAGGTCTGGAGGTGACTGTTAAAGTTGTTAAAAAGTGAGTTGAAATTTTATTTAAAAAAAATTAGAGAATAAGATTTGAAGGATTCTCTTTTTTAAATAGGTAGAAAATCACTTGATTTAAAATTTCTAAACCATCTTAAAGCAATGATGTTATCCTATCTACAACAATAATAAGAGAATTCTAAAAATATGTCAAATTTGGATTTCAAGTACATTTTCATATGGAGATCATATTTGACGGTTAAGATTGACTGTTTAAAATTTAGAAATAGATATATGAATTCATAGTTTGAATCAGCGTATTATCATAGCCTCACTCATATTTCTATCCGTCGATAATACAGGTCCTTGCACATGATCATTAATTAAAAATAAGATAATTGTTATGAATTCTTATTTTATATAAAAAAGTTTCTCCCAATACCAATAGGTTTACTAGAAAAATAGTCTAACCCCATTTCTCTTGTATCAAAGTTCCATCAGTTTGAAAGGTCATTGTGAAAAACTTAGAAGACCTTTCTCATTAGGCTAGGGTTGTCAATGCATGGGTATGGTACGGATCAGGTGGAGACATTTTCATACCCATATCCATTAAAATTGACTTTACTCATATCCTACTCATACTCATTAAAAATTAATCTTACCTTACTCTATTATTACCCGTTAATATTATCGGGTAACGAAACGGTAGCGGATGAATAACGGATATTACTAATATAATAATTAGTTTTATTATATTTTACAAATTAAAATAAAAAACTCATTCATTTCACACATATGTAATTACATTTCTAATAAAAAATAAAAATGAATATGCAATCCAATTCCAACTAAATTGTCTTTTATAAAGAAAAAAAATTCAAAAACACGAATACATATTTAGGTGGGTTGAAAATTGTATTGAATATATATTTAAATTTTATAATTACCCTATAGGGTAACGGTATGAAAATATAGTCATTACCCATACCCTCACCCATTTGTTTAACGAAAAAAAATTCTTATCCATACTCATACCCAATAAGCTAACGAAAAAAAAAAATTATCCATACCCATCTTATCGAATACGATACGGATCGGGTAAACGGCCAAAAGAATACCATTGACACCCCTAAATTAGGAGCCGTTAACAATCATCCAAACCTGCCATTTGAATATTGCATCCTTTCTTTGTCGGGATAAGATAGGAAGAAAGTGAGAATTTGCTTTTGACTTTGTAGCAACAAACCAGTATATAAACACCATGCAATAGGTTTCCTAATTCCCTATACAAAGAGGGAAAGAATCTCTTTCATTACAAGTTTTCTTTGTTATCTTTCTTTTTCTTATCTTTAGCAAATGAAGCAAAAGAACTAAAAGGCTTTTTATTTGCCTGGAATATACATACAGAACTTGGTATGTAGCTGCCAAAAGTAGGTATAAACTTAGCTAAACCTACAAGCAAATAAAGACCTTTAATTTGTTGTATTTTACAGGTGTAGCTTCAACGTGGGGGCCGTGGGGCTCATAGTTAGAAGGAAAATGAAATTGAAAGGGATAGGACATGACCAATCATTTGCCTATTTTACAACGAATTCAAGCAAAATGATTTTAGTTAAATTATTGATAGAGATAGGTAAATTCCAGTTACCCGTTGCCTAGCTTGCGTCGAGCGGAATTGTTTTTTAAAATAATCACTAAATAATCTAAGATTGGACCTTCTGATAGGTTACAATCAAACAGTTATATATGAAAGGCCAGGCCCATTCTAATTAGCCCATGCGTGATTGAGAGCTGGACTGCTTGAGGTAGGGCTGTAAATGGGCCGCCGAGTTTGAGTGAGTTACTCCCAACTCGAACTCAGTTTATTAAATAAATGAGCGAGTCAACTCGAGTTGGGATGGTAATAACGAGTTGTAGAGCCAACTCGAACTCAGCTCGTTATTAACTCGAGTTAGCTCACAACTTGTTTATAACTCGTTTAACCAGTTAATTATATATTACTAGTCAAAAAATTTATCAGTATTCAGCAATTTTTCATACAGCAACTTAGTACATAAGCACCAACAATTTTTCATACAACAACTTAGTACATAAGCACCAGTAATTTTTCATACAGCAGCTTAACAAAAATAATTTCTAAGATTTATTGTGACCAACGCTATGTAACTCGAGTTATAAATGAGCGAGTTGGGGTAAGCTCAAACTCAGCTCATTTATTAAACGAGTCAGCCAACCGAGTTGGAACTGACTTGAATTATAAATGAGCGAGTTAAAACAACCTGTAAATGAGCGAGTTACAAATTTAAATAATTTTTGCCCAGCCCTAACCAGAGGTGTGATAGCGGAGCGCACACAAACACAATTCTTTGATTCTTTCCCCATCTTTAATTATTTATGTTGCATATGTCCATTTGTTTAGTTTGTATCTTTTTGCCGAAGGGGATAGGACTCATAGGAGACAAAATCAAGTCCCCATCAAACATGGTGTAGAGCTGCGTAGGATGATAGCAAACGAGATGAAGGATACACGCAGCGCCATGTCATTTTTTACTGACGACATGCTACAAGTCAAAAAATGCATTCTCATTTCCTTTTCTCATTTCCGTATCGTCATATAATACAAGTTCATGATGTCAGTTCAGAAACCTGTTCATCGGAAAAAAAAAAAATCAGACCACAACTTGTGCAACAACAAAGGATATATTAATATATAGTGGGTAATTTTCATGGGTGTGAAATCTAACTTGGCTAAAATTATATGATTTAGAAATTAATCATACAAACATTTTATGTGAAATATGAAGATTAATTTTACAGTATTCATAACATTTATTCTTAAATTATATAGAAAGTCACGTAAAAATATAAATTTTAAAATGAATAGAGATCAATTGATCCTGATCCACTCAATGCAGATTGGCCCCAAATTAAATATATGCTAATGTTTTTTTTATAGAAATGTTTAGTATACTGAAAAATTCAAAAGAATCATCACAGATTAAATATATGCTAATTTTTTCTGTGCACGTATCTCGAAACAGCTAGTTTTTATGTGCACGTATCTCAAAACAATTCAACGGCTGGATTCTGAATTTCAAAAATGCCAGAAACACTATTCATGTATTGGGATTTCAGCAGATTTGGATCCAAAGATTTGTGCAGGAGCGGAATTTCTTTAACAACAATACAGTAAATGAGAAGTCAAATATCTATAAAATAATATACATGAAACTCTAGAAGTCATTAATTCTTTCAAGATTGACTTTTAAAAATGAATATTTAATACAATACTTGACCTACTTTAATATTTATTTTAAGCTCGACCACTATCATGGTACATAAATCAAGTATCATAATTACAGAAAAGAAAAGGTTACATATTACTGGACCAGATAATTTTGTCGGGAGCACGGATTGCAAAAGTTAGAATCTGGCAGCAAGAATGAAACGGGTTGACTTGAGTGTCAAAAAAGAGCCCAAGGGCTTTCAACTCAAAAAAAAAATGTCAAAAAATTAATAAAAAAAATTCACAATGCGAGTAAATTATCGCAGGTAGCGTTCAATAAAAATGTTTCTCGTGTAAGGCAGTAAGTGTGAGTGTTGTGTAGTACTTTCCACTAGTTGAGGCTTAGATATCTGGCCGACATATTTATTAATATACAAAATTAATTACAAAATATTAATTATATCTAGCTTAGCTGGGTATTTTTAAAAATGTCGAAACCAGTCATTTTTTGACCGGTTGAATTAAAAATTCAGACAGGCCATTTTTTGACCAGTTAGGAGATTTTTTTTTTTAAAATATTTGTTAGATTACTTCTTTTGATATACAATTAGCATAATCATACTAAAATACGCTAAATTACTTGAAATTATGTTAAATTACGCTAAATTAAGCTAAGAGGGACGATATCTTCGCTGAGAAGACAAAAAACGACAACAAAACTTCAAACAGCCATAAAACGGCGCTCGAGTGTTCGATTTCAGCAAATGACCACTTTTCGGAAAGCTTGTGAAAATATGCATACGTCGGTGACAGCTTTGCTGTTTTTTTAAATTCAAAATTGTCAAAAAATTAAAGGGAAGAGCCTCAAAACTTGAGTTGAAGTTTCCGATTAAGATTTTCATTTCTATTTTTCGATCTAAGTAGCTCAGTAAATTGCTTATATAATTAATTGTAGAATGCCAATTTTTACTATTTTTGGAATTTTTTTGTTTTTTATGATTTATGAAAGATGGCACAAAATCGGCCTAATTTAGCGTAATTCAGTGTATTTCAGTATAATTAGCGTAATTAGCGTAACTTAACGTAATTAAGTGTAATTTAGCGTAATTCAGCATATTTCAGAATAATTAGCGTAATTAGCGTAATTTAGTGTAATTTAGCATAATTTAGTTTAAATTAGCTATATAACTAGCTTAATTCACCATATTTTAGCGTAATTTAACATAATTTCAAGTAATTGAGTGTATTTTAGTATAATTATGCTAATTATACATCAAAAGAAGTAATCTAGCAAATATTTATAAAAAAAAAAGGCCAAAAAATAGCCGGTTTGGGGATTTTTAAAAATACCCAGCTAAGCTGGGTATAATTATTATTTCGTAATTAATTTTGGATATTAATATCCATCATTAGAAAAATTAACACAAATGTCCACATTTTTTAAGAAATTTTAAAAATACTCAAACCGCCATATTTCTGGGCGGTCTGCTTTTTTTCATAACTGCCATATTTCTAGACGATTCAGAAAGATCGTGGATATCTAGATTTCTGGGCGGTTTGAGGTTTTTTTTTATATTTTTATTTTATAAAACTTCATATAGAACAAATAATTTTGTAGCTGGTTGGAACCTTCGCCTCATTAGAAGAGGTCCTTGGTTCGAATTCGGGTGTAGGCAATTTTTTTTTTTCAAATGAGATCTCCAATACAAATGTCCAAAATTAATTATTGCTAGAAGCAGAACTCGAACTCAACATATATGGTTTTCAACTTTGTTAACTATAGCTACCACTACACTAGCTATCATTTCATGTTGGAATATATATCTATTGGTATAGTGCTTGGCTATTATGCTTATATAAGCATATGCCCACATATGCTTAAATGTTCATTTTTGCGTTTCCAATGTTCAAATGATCGATCCGACCGTTCACCTTGTTCTCCATATTAATATGTGCTTGGAGACCAAATTTTACATTTTTCTGAATTTTTTTACTATTTATTAAGCCACTTTGAAAATTACTGATCATATAGTCCATAATTTTGGAAACACTGTTTTTACTGTTTACCCAGATCAGCAATTTTCAAAGTGGCTTAATAAATAGTAAAAAAATTCAGAAAAATGTAAAATTTGGTCTCCAAGCACATATTAATATGGAGAACAAGATGAACGGTCGGATCGACCATTTGAACATTGAAAACGCAAAAATGAGTTATAAGCATATGTGGGCATATGCTTATATAAGCATAGTAGCCAGCCCCTATTGGTATAATACAAGTATAGAATAAGATAAACTAAAATAACAACACAAGTATTTTTTTATAATTTATCCATTATTTAGTATAATTTGTCCATTATTTAGTATAATTAGTTATAAATTAGTATACTAATTTTTTAGGTAAACCAAAATAACAAAATTAGGATAAAAATATTTAACTTGCAAATATAATATTTTATAAATTTCTAGTTTTTTTTCCACTTGTTTTTCAGGATTTGAGAACGGTAACGTTTAAAAACATAAATGAAGTTAAAAGGTTATTAATTGTTCGTATAGTATTTTTAAAAGATATAAAAAAATAAAAAAATATTTAGTTATGGCTTTAATTCTAGTACTTGGAGCGATCGAGTTGTATCTGCTCTAGAGATAGAACCATGCACTATTTTACATGTATAAGCTCCTCTCATAATAATATAACAAAGTTAAAGCACTGAATACCCTTTTCAAATTGGAAAGGTAATACATAGAAATAACCGAAATTTTTATTAATATTCAAAAAAAATATTAAATTTCAATATCTACACTCCATGCAGAGAATTTCAAAATCTGTCCAACTGCAAAAATTTTCTCCGGTTCACAAGTCAAAAACCGCAAATTTATTTTATTTCAAAATTAAAAAAAAAATTTGCGATTTTGATTTTGGAATTCCAAAACCGCAATTCATTTTTGCGGTTTGGTTTTGGTTTTAACAAAAATTTTGTTTTATTCGAGACCAACATTAGTTTTCATCAAAAAAAGAGACCAACATTAGTGACTTTTGTCAGATGTCAAATATTTTTTTTGTTTTTTTAAATAGAAAGATCACAATATTTTCTGTATTTATTTAGAAGTGATTTTTAAACCGGAATCAATAATTCAGATTCAAAATATTTTTATTTTCTTTCCAATAACACAAAGAAATATTTTAATTTTTCTAACAACCGCGAAAAATCCGGCCTGAAAAATATTGATCCGGATTATTTATTGCAGTTTTCCTAATAAATCAAATTATATAGTATTCCATCTATTTTTAAATAAATATATAAAATATTTCTAATATTTCAATACAAAAAATAAATAAATTATAACATTTTTTGTTTAAAAAAATCTTAAAACCGGAAATTATAACATTTTCCGATTTTAGGCCAAAACCGCAAATTTATTTTCCGGTTTTGGAATTCCAAAACCAAAACTGCAAATTTTTTTGCGGTTTCGGAATTCCAAAACTGGAAAATAAATCTGTGGTAATTCGGCCTAAAACCGGAAAATAAATCTGTGGTAATTCGGCCTAAAATCGGAAAATAAATCTGCGGTTTTGGCAGTTTTCGAAATATTGTCAAACAGGTTGCAAATTTTGAAATTTAATATTTGTTTTTAGATATTAATAAAAATTTCGGTAGAAAGAAACATGAATAGAAGGTAGAATTAATAATATTATCTAGCCCCCCGTAATCGAATCCTGATTCCGTCTATGTTTATCACTTATCAATCACCAAAGTTCGATACCAAGCAAACATTTCAAGTTATCCTCCCAATGCATGGTCGCATATAGGAGAACAGAGTATGAACTTTTAGGTTCAACGAGCATGATGACCGTCCCATCTAATTTAAGATTTGGGTGCACAAAAATTGAAACAGACACGCACGAATTTTAAAACATTTTGCACAAATCTTAAAGCAAATCGATGGTGATTAAATCCATCGAACCAGAGTAGGTCCGATGCCCATCGGACCTACTCTCAAGTGCGCATATAGAACGGAGCTAGTTCGAAAAACTAGCACCGCAACATCAGGAGTTTTTGTTACTGACAGAATTGAAAAATAAGTGAGGTTATGGTACCATAGTTCAGATTGGTTAGTACTATGAATTAATAATTTTATTTTCTTAATTTCAGTAATCGATATGAATCATTTAACATGATCTTCATATGAAATTGTAATTGCAACTAAATTTTATATTTTTCAGAGATTATTTTACCATTTTTCTAAATAAGATAGAAAATCACTATTTTTGAATGTTATATAATTTTTAGATCAAGTGAATTTTCACCTATCTAAAAAATAGTAAAAATAATTCTAAAATGTAAAATTTGATCTATTAGTATATTTTTATATATACATTATATTGAACTGAAAAAGAATTACAGTAAAGAAAAAATTTGTAGCTAAGCATTTATCAAAAATATTTGAAAAATCAAAATGGGGGAGGAGAGAGAAATAATAGTCACTTGGTATCGGGCATCTATTGTTATACTCTCAGCCATACAATCATGAAACTTTTATCTTTTTTTTATAAATACTAAGAGAGATGCAATCGAACTTATGACCAAGAAAAGAGAATCATTTCAATCCGTTCTAGTGAATATTATTATTCACTTGCAGACTCTGAAGACGGAAGAAGTATTCTCTTCTTATCAAATCGAGGATTTATTAACCATCATTTTGAGCTATTTTGCTTCAAGATTTTTTTTCTAATAAAAAAATCGAAGATCTAGTTATGATTCGAAATCAACTTTTGCATCTATACTACCTATCTTGCGTAGAAGAAGCCCCACCGGTAGCAACTTACCTACCCATAAGAAGAAGACCGAAGTGACCACCCAGTAAGGACATGTTTGGCACGTTACTGTGCCCGTGGGAAAAAAAAATTCACTCTAACTGAATTCTTTTCCCCACACGCATAGTAAAATTCAGTTCAATTCTTACGCCCATGCCCATTCTCCTCTTAGCGCTGAACAGGGCCTAAAAGAAGTAGAGAATTCTAAGGCCACTTTCTTCTGAAACTGAATTCACTTTAGACTATTCATTTTACTAGTTTCCTAAATGCATATTACTTAACCTTTACCTACATTTGCTTATTACTTGTGATGTTGTTTGCCCCACAACTACTACATATTTTTATTCTTGACTACTATCTTATTTTACAACGTTAAAAGAGGGTTTTTAATTCGGCTTCCTTAAGAAGCCTTCATATCCCGTTCAAAAATTCAGCAATTTCAAAAGTATGGAATTTGAAGACATTTTTCATCTTCTTCAAACGCGAAATTTTTTAAGTAGAGTGAATTGAAAAGTCTTTTTGATTCTAAATTCTTTTGCGGGGTTAGAATTTGTTTGCTCATACAATAAAGATGAGAATAAAGATTCTAGAATTCATCATAGAATGAATATATGTTCGTTTTAGAGAAGTAGATTTAGATCGACTGATTGGACTTTAAAAATTAAAATACTGACCAATCCGCACTGTGCATAGTATAATAGTTCTTTCTCTCCCTTTCAAATGGGATATTTTTTTTCTTCTTCTTCATAACGTCTGGAGGCAGCCATTCAACATTAATTTGAAACATTAATTATATTAACAACGATGTTCTCTTTTGATGAAAATAACAGTCGTATTATCTTGACTGTGTTCAATTGTTTGGCGCTTTATGTAGTTACTAGTTAGTTGACAAATGAATTATTCATTTGGCGAGATAAAAAAGTCGTGATTCAGGAATAATTCGGGTATAATTGAAAATGATTTGGAATTATCTAAATCAGAGATTTAGTCTTACAAGAAAGAAAAAAAAAACAAATGTTCTGAGAAAAATTTGGAAAAATTTCACGAATATTATTCAGAAATGATTCGAAATTATCCGAATAAGAGATCTCAATAGAAGAAAAAAAACCAACAACAAATGTTCTGAGAAAAATTTGGAAAAAAATCACGAATAATTCGTAAAATTCAGAAATAGTTCGTAAATTCGCGAATTATTCAGAAATAATTCGATCAAAGTTCAGTCAACAAATAATTGATATTCGGTTCGTCATAAAAAAAAAAAATTATTCACGAATCTTATAACTACAGTAGTTACATGTCAATAAACGGATGCAGAATTAATTTAAAAGTAATTTGTAATATGAAAATATCAGCTGGCTTTCTATTCAAAATATCTTCCTCAGCTAATACTTCCCTCTATATTCTAACTGGTCCCAATAAAATAAATGAATTTAATCACCGATATACCTAGACCCAATATAATATTAATTAAGAAAAAAAATATATATATTACATTAAAAGAAGATACGGGTAGCATTGATATCTGTCTGTTCCTTTGTCAGAGCATTTGGTCCCAACCCACTCTCCAATGTCTCTTTTACAAAACCACAGAGAAAAGACTGACAAAGACAAGACCAGACGGGCCCCACTTTAGACGAAGACGCGTCACCGCCTCAACGGCTATCATTTGTCTGGGGACCGTTTCGCGTGTACGTCTGGAGACGCGAATCAGGGCTCAGAAGAAAACGGCAAGAGGAAGAAGAACCCAGGCAAGAGATTTGGGGAAGGAAACGGGAGATGCGAAGCTGATCTGGTCTCCGCCTTGATATACCATCGTATCGGTGCTGTTTGTCAAGGGAACTCCAGCTGCTTGTGGGTTTTCTCCTGACGCTGCTTTCTGGCTGTCAATGAGTAAAAACCACCACATATAAAAATCATGCATTTTTCAGAGAGTTGGAATTCACTTTTTTCCCTAATGCAAATCTAATTCCTCAGCTACCGATTAATTAATTTACCGACCCTATTGATTTTGACTAGATATGCTATAATGGGAAAACAAATAACTAGATTTACACGCTGCAATACAAATCGCTATCTTGTATCAACAGATATGCTACCCACACAAACACGGTCAAAACTATTAATTATATCACATTGCAAACTTAAACGCAACAAATTCTTCTATGTACAGCTCTCCTACGTTCCTACTACAAACCAACAACAACACAAGAAAAGTTCCTATATATATATACACGTACCTGGTTGTGCTGGGGCAAAATGTGATGATGTAATTTGCCGATGCACAGGTAAATGTCGAAGTGGCATCGTCATAGGCGTAGCTGTATGCTCTCGGGCATGCGTTTTTGAAGAATTGCGAGTATCCCGACGGCTTACATGTGTTAGGGTTTCCATATGCGGCCGCTGCAGCAGTACTCAGCGGAGCCGAATGCTTCGCATGCGCTCTTGCATGCCACATTCTCACTACCACCGCCTTCTGTTTGTAAAACCACCTGAAAATTTGATTAACATGTAAAATTTAGTTGCACAATTATATATAATAAGAACTAAAGTCAGTTTACATGGAAAAGAATTGATGAACTTACTTTAAGGTCCATCGGGCATGCCGAATTAAGATCGACCAAGCAACCCGTAGCGGTACAATTGCCACCTCCCGACCCGCTTTGTGGTACGACAAGCATTGGTACATTGTAACCATCCACCAAGCTCACATCATAGAAATCCATCCCACCGGAACCGTCGAGGGTGAACTCAGCCAGTGTGGCCGGTGGTGCAGCACCTCCACCTAAGCATTCCATCTTACCAGACCCACAATCGCCAGTACCACAAGTGAATTTACCAGTGGAATCGGTAGTACAGAGCGTACGTCCCCACATGCGACCCGACCAATTGGTCGGTGCGTCGAGGGTTTTGCTCTCGCCTTGTGAGAGAGAGAAGCCAGTTGTGCCAAGAGCAGCCGTACCAGCACCGGAGAGAATACCAGGCCATACCGTGTATCCACAATTGTTTGTTATGGTGAATGAAGCAGATAATACAACTGTTAACAGAATTGGAAGTTAGAAACAGAGGAAATAGAAACAGGGGAATAAGGAGGGAAACAGAGGCACTGAAGGGCTTGTACATTATATATTCAGAGACACAATATCACTCGTGTTCTTACAGTATAATAAAAATGGGTGATTGTACTTCGCAATTGTAATTGCAAGATGTGCAATTTTACTAACCTGGTGCAAATAGCAACAGAAGCACGCCTTGTAGAGAGAAAATATCAATAGATGAGGCCATCACAATTCCCAAAAAAGAAACCGCCTTTAGATTTTGATGTAAGAAGTTCAACGAGTAGCTGATGGAAGAGTTCACAATATGGGAGGATGGTCGCATATTTATAGATAGAGAAGAAGTGTTCAGCAATGGCTCTTTCTATTCGTCTTCTAGTTAATACGGGACCCACTGGTCAGATATTTTCCAATAGAAATTTAATGTCGGCAACGGCTCTCTCTCTCTGTTTCTCACTCGGTAGAGCCGTAGAGGCTTGGGTTTTGTGCCTGCATGCTCTGTGACAACTGACAACAGAGGAAAACAGAGTATCTATTTATTTTTATTATCTTTTTTGTCCCTATTTATTTATTAATATTTTAGTACAAGCAAGCAAAAGGGCGTGTAAAAATTGAAGTTTACTTGTGAGTTCCAATGTATTATTTTTATAGGGACAAAGGAGCATTTATTAATTTGGTTTTTGTGATTGCCGTATCCAACTTCGGTTTTTGGTAGTTTGCTAATTTTTCAGCATATTTGAGAGGTGAATTTTAAATTTGTTTTGGTGACATTTCTCGAGAGTATGATTCAAGGTTTGAAATTTATTCATTTACTTTCTGCTATGTCGACCAATTGTTTTAGAAAACAATAGTTGACTGTTTGTGAGGAAAGGCGTAAAACAAGGGTATGAGGTCAAAAGGGTACCAGGGGATATTTAGCCAAGTGTATGGGACCGTATGGTATATGCATATCACGATTTGATCAGTAATACGGATTAATATTTTTTTTTTTAAATTTTAACTGTCGATTTGAACCTATTTAAAATAATTTTTCATATAAATATATACTTGAAAACTGAATTTTATATTTTCTAGAATAGGTACAATATCACTGTTTTTGGATGGTTCAGAATTTTCAGATTAAGTGAATTTCTATCTATCTTAAAAAATAGTAAAAATATTCTAAAAAAAATATATAATTAGTTTGCAAATACATATTCAAATGAGAGTCATGTTGTACGGTTCGAATCGACCGTTCGAATTTTAAAAACGGAAATATTGATCCGTATTACGGACGAACCCGTAATATGCATAGTACCGTAGACTCACTCATATTTAGCCACTTAAGTCAAAATAAGAAAGATATTTTAATTGGGAACACGATTATTTTAGGATATTTACATTGTTTTAGGAAAATAGTTCTTTTTTTTGTTTTTACCTCTGCAGAGGTGGGTGGAAGGAAGGTAAGGTGTGTGGTTGGGGTGGGATTAAGAGTGAATACCAAAAAAATAAAAGACGGAATAAATAAAGATCTTTTTGCTCACGAACATAGATATTTTAGAAAAGAGGAATAACAATTAATATTTTTTTAGTTCAAAAATATATCATAATAACATAATGTGTTCTATTCCTGATACAAATGATCAATATGCGAAGAAAATACTTCCTCGTACGGGTGCAAACGGGTCGGATATTATATGTCCATATCATAATTCAAAAAGTAGATACAAGTATCTGATATCTGAATATCCGTACGAATATGGATATAGATACAACTTTAAAGTTTAATTATTTGTATTTGAATAATAAATATATATCATATAGTTTAATATATATTATTATGAGGAGGGATCTAGTTACAACAAAGTTACCACAATCATTTTCTATATTTTCAAAGTCCAAATCGTCGATCCAAACCGTTCAACATGATCTCCACAATAAAATGTGCTTGCAGATCAAATTTTACATTTTTTTGAATTGTTTTACTATTTATTAAGTATTTTACAAAAACTAGTCAAATTCAGACCATTGAATTTTGTACCCATCTTAATAAATAGTAAAAAAAATTCAAAAAAATGTAAAATTTAATCTGGAAGCACATTTATTGTGGAGATCATGTTGAACGGTTTGGATTGACGATTTGGACTTTGAAAATGTAGAAAATGATTGTGGTAACATTGTTGTAACTAGATCCCTTCTCTATTATCATATAGTTTAATATATATTATGAAAAAAAATTATATTATTCACAATTATCAAAAGCAGATCTCCGTATCCATATCCGTCTAATATCCGATCCGTATCTGTATCGGTCTAATATCCGATCCGTATCCGTATTTAAAAAATAAAAACGGATACATATATAATTTTACTACTGTGTGATCCGTATGCAATCCGTTTGCGCCCCCTACTTCCTCAGTTCCAAAACTCGCTACATAGTTTAAAATTCGGTATCAGCCACAAATGAATATATGAAGAAAGGACGTCCGTGGGGAACCTCCGTTACACCTAACAGGCTTTTAAGTAGTTCCATACTTTCTCTCAAGTACATACTCGGTTAGAGGATGTCCGTTCCAACAATTACGTAGTACATTTGTTAAATGGATATCTCCGTTTAGTGTGCAATGTTGAGGATATGACGGGTACCCTGGCGAAGGGTCTCGTCGCGACTGACACCGCCTTAAATTCGGGGCGCATGCTCACGGACACGTGTCGGTTGCAGTTTGGTTTATAGGGAACTATAAGACGGTTTTGGAATAGCGGTCTAGTAACCGTTGAGGAACCGGTCCACGGTCTACCGTTAGAGAAACTAGGGAAATCTAATAAAGTTGCTATATTTTCTTTTCTTAGTCAATGTAACAGAGAATCAAGACATTAAAGAAATGATGCAAATGGAGAATATTTATTGAAAATTATGAAAGGTCAGAATAAGCTTTAATGGCCCTTCTTATCATGCGCAGCTCGATTTTGTCCCAAGATAATTGGAAATTGACAGGAGAAGTTTCGCTCAGGATCGGAGCCGTTTATTTATTTAATAATTAGTGGCACTAATCACTTTTAATTTTAAAGGGCATGTATTTGGACAATTAAGCTTGCGTATGATGACCATTTTGTCACTATAATAGCCCACTAGTATTTAGTTGGTCAATTTGAGCATAATTCAATTTGGATAATTTTGTTGTTGTTGTTGAACTAGGTCAAATATGGTGCCCAGTGGTAAAAACCAGAGCTGTATTTCGTTGAGCATTCATACTTCGCGTTCAAATATGCTGAAATCTCACACTCATGATTTCAGAATTCTAAAATCCCTCCTCTCTCCTTATCTCTCTCCTCTCTATTCTTTCTCTCTCCTGAAAAATTTGAGGAGGGATTTCAGGATCCTGAAATGAGGGTGTGGGATTTCAGCTGATCTCAATTCTCATACTTCATAGCTTTTGTGTTTGTGCAAACCACCAGAGCAATCCGAGGTTGATTTGACGAATTATGGAAGTCTAATAGATCGCATTAATTGTCAAAGTTATATGGAATATTAAAATATTTTGTGATTATAGGACTTCATTTCCCTCAACCACCTAATTATTTCAGATATTATTCGGATTGATCATTTCAAATCTAAAAAGAGAATTAATTTCCTAAAAATTTCCATTTGCGTTGATCAAACATTCAAGTAGGGCGGTAAAAAATTCACTGAAACTCGTAACTTGTTTATAACTCACTTGTTAATTACTCGTTTTAACTCGCTCATTTACAATTCGAGTCAGTTCTAACTTGAGTTAGCTGACTCATTTAATTAATGAGCTAATTTTGAGTATACCTCAACTTACTCATTAACAACTCGAGATACACAAAATTTGTCACAATAAATCCTAGATCCTTCTAAATGACTCCTCAAAATTCGTCACAATAATAGTTTTGTTAATTATGTTGGAATTATTTAGATTTAGATAAACTCTTAATATGCCATTTGAATTGGATTGACTGGTGTCTGGAGGAGATAATAGATAACAACCGATCATATATATTCTGATACTGTCACAATTATGAGCAGTTACCCCAATTATACCAAGTCTAGAAAGTTTGGTTTCTAGTTTTATGACCATCAAAGGTTGGTCTCTGGTCCTTAATTTGTACCAGTTAAAGTGGCACTAAGGAGGATTGCAAAAGAGAATATTGCTGTTTTGGCTATTCTTTGACATTCATTTCGGCCGTTGAGATCAAATCAGAATAAAAAAAATCATATCCCTGTCCCATGTATATGTCATTATTTTAACCGCTTAGATCTGTTCATATTAGAATATGCCTAATTTCCAATAAGTCTGTGGGTTCATACTTCATACACTATATTCTATATATTGATGCTGATTTTACCTTTGTATTCAAATGATCGTTTTTTTATATATTTTGTTAAACAGTAGTCTTAATTTTGAATATATCTTTAAACATTTATCACGCTAGGATAAATACTAAAAAAAGAAAATATAATCAAGCAATGCGTGTTTCAACTAGCTACATGGCATGCTTTGCACATGGAGGGTTTGTAGGTTGTAGCTGTCCCACAATCCACAAATTCTTGTCTAATGCCCTGGCAAGTGGCAACTAGCAAGAGATATGTTGACAAGGGCAGGACTTTTCAATTCAGCGCAGATCTCAACCGGTCGTCGAATCTAATGGCAGATGTTTATTCCCTTTTCTACCTTGTCACTTGCCTATTTTATTACTCACGTGCGAGCTGAATTCTTGTCTATTTTTCTAATTTCGCCAAGGTCTCTTCCCGGCCAGTTCTACGAATGTCGAAGCAATGAAATCGAAGACTCAGGTATTAAGGGATTCGGATCAGCTGAAATTTCGAAACCAATAAACAGTAATTTTGAAATTCATGCAATTCGAATTTAGCAATCGAATTTTTTCCGAGAACGCATATTGAAACAGCTTGTTTTTACCTGCACGCATCTTAGAACAGTTCGATGGCTGAATTCGGATTGCAGGAATTTCAGAATTACTGTTACCGGTCTCAGATTTCAGCAGATGCGCTTCCGGTATTAAGTACCGCCAGGTATTGTTCTCATTGTACTGAGTCAGGTATTGCAGTAGATCTGAACTTGATGACAGTTCGTGTCATAGCTGTTTGAACTTTCAACATAGAATAATATTGCATATGGATAGAAAAATGCTGAGCTGTTTGCCGGTTTCTTTAGGATCATGGTTCCTGATCAACATAAAAAAATGTACCGACATTTTTATTAATATCCAAAGTTAATTACAAATTAATAAATATAGCCAGAATGCGCTGGTTTTTTCAAAAATATTCAAACCGGCTACAAAATGGCCGGTTTTCTTTCCCCAAGAAATCGGTCATTTTGTGGCCGGTTTTCTCTTTTATTTTTTTAGAGACATAATGAAGAAAACAAGATAATGAAATCTAACATTGAAAATTCTAATTTTTTATTTAAATTATTTGTTAGATTACTTCTTTTGATTTATAATTAGCATATTTATACTAAAATACACTATATTACTTGAAATTATGTTGAATTACACTATATTACATTAAATTAAGCTAAATTATGTTCAATTACGCTAAATTACATTAATTTCGCTAATTATAACGAAATACGGTAAATTACGCTAAATTAGACCGATTTTGTGCCATCTTTCATAAATCATAAAAAATAGTAAAAAAATTTCAAAAATAGTAAAAATTAGTATTATACAAGTTCATTATATAACTAATTTACCGAGTACTTAGATTGAATAATAGAAATGAAAATCTTAATCGGAAACTTCAACTCAAGTTTTGAGGCTCTTTCCTTAGTTTTTTAGCAATTCTGAATTTTGAAATTTGGCATCGATAGTACGAACCATGTGTATTTCGCAAGCTTTTCGAAAAGTGGTTCATTTGCTGAAATCGGACACTCGAGCGCCGTTTTATGGCTGTTTGAAGTTTCGTCGTCGTTTTTCGCCTTCTCAGTGAATATATCATACATATTCATATGTAATTTATCGTATTTTAGCGTAATTAACATAATTTAGTATAATTTAATATATATAGTGTAATTTAAAATAATTTCAAGTAATTTAGCGTATTTAGTATAAATATGCTAATTATCATCAAAAGAAGTAATCTAACAAATAATTTAAACAAAAAATTCAAATTTTCAGTGTTAGATTTCATTATCTTGCTCTTCATTAGGGCTGCTCATGAGCCGAGTTGAGTCCGAGTTGAGGACAACTTGGATTCAACTCACGAACTCATGAGCCGAGTTGCTAATCCAGTTCCGAGACAGAAATGTCAATTTGGAATCAACTCGCGAGCAACTCGAGTCAAAGCGAGTCGACTCGTGACTCATAATATAGTACATAGTGAGACAATCTAATTTAATTCTAACAAAAAAAATATTACATAGTTACCAAAATAATACACAATTAAAGACAGTACATAATGAGACCATGACCAATACATAATTAAAAATTACAAAATATCAAAATAGTACATAATTAAAAATTGCCAAACAGATAAAGTCTAACAAAATAATACATAGTCTAATAAATTAACAAAACAAAAGAAATAATACATAATTTATCAAATTACCAAATATTGTGAGCAAGAGGGTATATATAAGGCTTGGGATGCAAAAATTAGGAATATATGGATTAGGGTTTGGTGTGAGTCCAACCGAGTTGATTCCGAACTGAGTTGGGGGTAACTTGGATTCGACTCATAAATCAACCGATTCAGTTTCAACTCGAGTTATTAGCGAGTTGAATTCGAATTGATTCCGAACTGAGTTTCGAGTCATGAGCTTTTTGTGCACCCATACTCTTCATAGTGTCTCTAAAAAAAAAAGGGAAAAAATCGGCCAGATTATGGCCGGTTTCTTCCCTTTTAGTAATTTAGCGTAATTCAACATAATTTAGTGTAATTTAGCATAATTCAACATAATTTAACATAATTTAGCGTAGTTTAATGTAATATAATGTAAGTCAGTGATTTGTTGTTCCATAGATCCGTATAACCAAGACATAACAGTGTGATCTTCTTTTTGCCATTTTCGAATTAGCAAATTTTCGGCATCACTTGGTTTATTTAGATCTGCTGGTTCTGGTTTTTCTTTATCTCCTGTGATGAAATAATTTTGTCTTTACCACTAAGTGTAATTGAAACTGATTTTGTCCATGATATGTAATTTGTACCATTTAGCAATTGTGGAGAAAGTTTCGATGGGTTGGTAGTCTCGTGAGATTGCTGTCCCCCATTAATCCATTCTTGCACTGCTTGTGGAGAATTTCTGCTGATGGGTTTGATTAAGAGTTTATCGGAAGCTTTGAGCTTTATCAGGCTATTGGATATTTTATCGGGTTATCATTATAAGGTTGAAGCTCTGATACCATGTTGATTTTATAATTTCTGAGGAGAAAATATTTATTGAACATAAAGTTTTTTTACAATAGCCCTAGTCTCTATTTATACAAGTATTCTAACGGTTATTTTTATTGTACCATTGGTACTCTACCTACTCTTACTTTACCGTTAGTACTTTACTGTCTAAAGCTACTCTTCTTGATTTAATCTGAGCCACTCGATCAATGACTGAGATCGATTCTATGACTCCATTATTTTTAACAGTTAGTTTTATATCTCAAGGGTTCATCTAATTTTTGCTTCCTCTAGCTCCTTTTCATCGGCGCTAAAATTGAATTATTTCTCTTTTTCCTCCGCTTTTAAGATATACTTCGTAGTTTCCTTTCCTCGGAAAGCTTTGGACCTAATTACTAAAGACCTCTTGTGGAATATTCTTTTCGGCTTGTCCGTCTCTTTCTCTCTCTCCCTCTCTAAAACTAATAAAGCCCATTAAATCATGTTAAGGACAAATACATGCCACATTGGTTTGTTGAAGAGAAAAAATGTGTCCGTGAAGATTTTGCATATTTTTAAAAATAACATCATCTGTTTGCATATTGAAACGTAGTCAGGAGAACCTTTTTGAATTAATTTCTCATGTCAAAATTTTAATGAGACCATAATAGATACATGAGGAGGGTTCCTATACTTCATGTTTTTCAGACCTTTTCATGCCTCATATTTTATATCTTCATCAAAGTCCAAACTGTCGATCCAAACCACTCAACATGATATCCATACTAAAATATACTTGGAGATGAAATTTATAATTTTTGAATTTTGTTTACTATTTTTGAACGGTCCGAAAACAGTGATTTTGTACCTATTTAGAAAATAGTAAAAAATTTCTAAAAATTATAAAATTTCATCCCTATGCATATTTTAGTATGAATATCATGTTGAGTGGTTCAGATTGACAATTTAGATTTTGAAAATGAAAATATTAATATGAGGTATGAAAGACATGAGGTATTGGAACCCTTCTCTAGATACATATATGTTTGGATTTTATAAGAGGCTATATTGATACAGCTGACAAGTGTGACATGGATTGTGCCTTATTTTAGTGCTTATGTGAGTCATATTGTACTACGTACATGATTATGAGTTTCATAGGAAGGGAAATGGAATTGTCATATTTATCGAGTCAAAAGGAATAGAAATTAAAGTATGTAACTAACTTTAGTTGAGAACCTTCTCGCTGCATGCTTTAAAAGATAATTCCAAGTTAATCAATCATTTTATATACAAGAAGTAACTGCACCTATAATTCTAAATATAAACATATATAATTAATTGATTTTCTTTTAATTCATCAGCATCTAATTTAACAATTATTCTCAACACAAACAACTGCATGCACATGCACATGCATATATATATATATATACATTTCACAGTATAGATACTGCATTACTGCTACGTACTGGTAAGTCATAATAGGAAGTACAATCAATTATGATCTGGCCAGAAATTTTATTTTTCTTAGCGTAGCTGATCTACAAAGATTTTTGTAAATAAATAACTAATAATGCATGGCTTCTAAGCAAACCTAGATAAGCACTACGAGGAAAAAAACTACAAAAAAGATAACAGTCATTCTTCTCTTTTGTCTCTCAAAAGTTCTCTAGATTTGTTGCGCAATGACATGTGCTAAACCTTCCATCAATTGAACATGTAAAATCTAAAGTGAGATAAGATACAAAGGTTCCATATCGACATGCCTTATCCAAATGCTTTGAAACCTTATGCAAAGAGAGTGAGTGCATTGTTGGCTTTTTTCCGAGTTGTTCCATCAAAAAAGAAACAAGATATGGTATTCTTCATATCTACGTACCGGTACATATATGAATTTCATTCACAGATATCTTATTACCGTTACAAAAAGAAATGGTACATAAGTGTAATAACATCATGCATAAGTTGTATTGTATGTGGAAATTAAGCTAGAGATGTGACCATGAGAGCAACTGTATATCAGTATAGTTTCATATATTGTATATGTCAACAAAAAACTGAAAGCCCTAGCTTGTATATATTGTATATATCAGTATAGTTTCATATATTTCATATATTGCATGTATGAGAGCAACTGGCATATCATTGAAGGACAGATATCCTCCCAGGTACCTGACTCAAGCAAATTGCAACGGCTGGCCCAGATCAATTCTATCTGGGCCAACTCAATCCGGTGCCTATTGAGACTGTAGGGGGTATGTTTTGAGATTCGTGCCATGTTAAATGGGCCGATCGTAATTTGCTTGAGGCAGGTAACCTGAGGTGATGTGAATTCATCGTTGAAGGCCCTTGTATTTTCCTCCATATTTCCGCATATCACATTTCCTGCATGCATGCATACTTCAGCTAATTGAGATGCCACTTTCTTTTAATGACACATTAGTCATACTGCATTAGAATAAAACTGGTACAAGCTAGCTTGGTTTTCACTTTTCAGTGGATTGATACAGCGAAAAAAACGAATAACAATACCTTAATGAACAGAGAATAAAATAATAGAACAGAAGACCAGGAAAAATATATGATCCCTCTAATGGGAAATGACGTAATTAGAAAAGCAAAGCAACAAATGGTCGAAAAACCATGGTGCTAGGTTGAAGAGGAAACCTTTCTACTTCTTGCATAGGTGTACTACACCTTATCCACAACACTTTACACGAGAGAAAAAAAGTGCCACCTCTCAAGTGTCAGTGTAGGATTAAAGAGCTATTCTGCTATGAGGACCTGTGCCTCTAGAAAGTCACAAGGATAAGATGGTACTCTTACCAGTTCATTAGAATAAAGACTACTGTACTGGTTTTTTGACTTGAGTATTTGCTTTAAAGCATTCTCTCGAATGCAATAGTAGTGTGAAGTGTGAACTCAACTGCCGGAAGCGCATTTGTTGAAATCTCTGAAATTCGAAACCGGTAATAGTAATCATGAAATCTCTACAATCCGAATCCAGCCATCGAATTGTTCCGAGATGCGTGAAAGAAAAAAAAAGCTGTTTCGAGATGCGTTCTCGGAAAAATTCGATGGCTGGATTCGGATTGCAGGAATTCCAGAATTACTGTTCATTAATTTCGGAATTTCAGCTGATCCGAATCCCTCAACTGCCTACGGTTTTAATTAATCCACTTATCACCTTATCACAATGTCATAAAGGATAGTATGTGATAAATGGAGCAATAGTGGGGACAAAAAGGGGAGATCAATACCTCATAAAAGATAGTATGTGATGAATGAATCCATTTCTAATTTTATTTTACCATTGTATTAATTTAGCAACGCGGAACTTTGCTATTAAAGATGGCAATCAAAATAAGATGGTACCAGTTCATCATACAAAGTTGAGATTCCAATAGGATATGGCCTATTCTTGTATGGGGATAATACAAATGGCTCTCAAACTTTTGTTTTGTGACTAATTGATTTTTGAATTTTAGTTTAGAATATTACCTCTTTTTTCTAACTAGGCAATTAGTGGTAATGACTAATTAATGCTCAATTTAAGTGCGAATTGATCATAATATTCTAGATGTTTATAGTGTTTAACATATTTATGAGTTATATATTTTTAATTTGTAGATAGTATAATTTTTTAAAAAGTGAACACTTGATTAAATATTCATTATACATTAATCGTCTGTTATTTTATTTTTTACTTTTGGTTTTGCATTCTTTATTTTATTATTATAAAAATATATAGTTTTATTAATAATAAATATCAATAAAACTATATTTTGTACATGAAAAAAAGCAAACATTATGGAGTAAGAAATTATTATTAATTTAAGATTAATTTTGAAAATGATAAAGTATTATGATTCAAAAATTATTTAAAAAAGGATTAATTTACCAAGAATATTTTGATTATTTTGTACTTAAATTTTAAAATTAAATAGTAAGTTACTGTTGGAGGTCAGTGTCTCTGATTGCATAATTCAAAAGATGATTGTCAAAATTAAAAATCTGAGGACCAATTTGTCACAAACCAAAAAGTTAAGGACCTTCCATAATATTAGCTCTTCATGTATACAGTATACTAAGACTTTTGTTTTTTTATGCTATCATTGTATATATCATAATATGAAATAAGCTTTCTGAGAAATTAAATTGGCAAAAGCCCCCAGAGAACAGTTGTACATTATTAGATTAATATAAGCCCCATATTTGTTAGGAATTCGTATCCTCTGCATTAACTCAAATTTTGAGTTAAGATCTGAACCGTCCTATTGAGATCCGCACTAATATTAAAGTGCACGTGCGTTATAGGAGTGGACATGATTGGTCCGAATTCTGATCGTACGGTTCATAAATTAACTCAAACGGTGCGTTAATGCAGAGGATACGTATTCATTTGTTAGGCCCCAAAACCGAAAGTATTGTGACTCAAATATTTTGGGGTAACCAAATATAATAAATTGAGACTTACCTTTAGCGACAATTAATCTAAAATGGGCCAAAACAAGCACTATATTGTTTCATGTGATGACCATGATCAGAAAATTCTCATATGAAGTACTTCAATTTTATCCCTGTAAATCATGGATATTGGATACTGATGATCAAGTGCTTCCTATGCAATGCAAAGATTCAACTTTAATGGCGCAAATGAGCATTGAAGAAAATTAGTCATGTTGTTACTGGTTTTGTCATGTCACGGCACGTTACGTTTCTTGGGTTGATCATATGACGACACTCGCGTATCATGTGATGTAGCTTTTTGCGTGACGTGACTGTACTTTACTATCTTAATCACGTCAGTCACGTCATGTCATACAAATTTACTCATTCACGTCACGTCACGTCACGTCACGTGACATTACGTGATCAAATGTTTTTTCAGCATTATTTCTTAATTATAATTTATTTTTGATATATTGTGTTAGATTTTTTCACTAACTTCAAATTTGAAAACATTAATTAAATGCGATCAGTCACGTCACGTGTAGTCACAACGTAACCATATGTGTCGTAATTGTCCTCCATTATTTTAATATAAAATATTTTTTTTATCACATACCGTGACGCGACGTGACTAAATCACGGCCTGACAATATATATGCACGAACTTTGCACGCTACGTACAAACCTCGTCACTGCACTAGTACTTTAGCACTTCATCTATTCTGCCGATGAAATATTTCATTAATCTCATAAGAAACTCAATATTATATATAATTTTATAAAATAAGCACTAATTAAGTTCAGTAATACTAATTATTAACAAACTAACTAATTAATGCAAGGGTATAACTACCAGCATTTCATGAATCACCTCTCCTTAGCACAAAGTTTGATGTGCGAAATTCATAAAAAAATGTACAACCTATCAGTGTTGTAAAAAACAACTGTTTAAGCCGATTAATCGACTGATTAGTCGTTAGCGATAATCAAACCGTCACGGTTTTTCCGATTAATCGCTTGGCGTTACTCTGTCCGTCCGACGAGTGCATACCGTTATTTACAACACTGCAACCTATACAAAATTTAAATTTATTTAATGAAATTTACCTAATTTTTTTTACTTAACCAATGCAATCGTGTTTGACTCTGATCAGAGAAGGTTCAAACGAGCACAAATTTACACTTTTACATCTTTCACACATAAAAAATATACAAAATTACCACATTATTTGTTAAAAGAAAAATGTACGATCTTTCTTATATATCACAATCTTCGATTTCATATTAAAATCCTAATCAACAATTTGTGGGAGAGAAGGTCAAACACATGCACCAACCATGGTGGCATTGTCGCCTCTTGAGAGAAAACAGTGTAGTCACACCCCACAGTCTATAATAGTATAACACAAATGTCATTAATCATCAAAGATTATTATCATTATCATAAAAAAAAGGAGCTTTAGCCTTTAGGCGCATGACGACGCCTCAAGAACAGGATTTGGTTAAAAAAAACGACCTGGCAACCGAAGCTTTGGACGTCAGATGTGGGCCCACCCCGTCAATTCTGACTTGGATTATGTGTTGATAACTTGACTATACACTAATACACTAATCCTCTTTCTTTGTTTCTGTGCTTGCTGATTGCAACCTCACACCTAGTCATCAATGAAAAAGAAGCCTAAAAGACTTTAAATTCTGTGGGAATTATACATGTGGCTCCTCGTGTGTTGGGTCGACATCCAATGTCTTTAACAAATAGAGACCATAGTGACAAGACTTGCGAGAATCGCGTTTTATTCGCGTATTATTTGTTTTTTCGACGTTACCGAACCGAACTCTAAATAAAACACGTATAATACGTTTTATTTGCGAATAAAACGCGTATAAATGCCAGTTGACGAATTATTCGCGATAAAAACCGTTCATCTTGAATTATACCCGAATTATATCCGAATCACGAATTTTTGACCTTACCTCACCGAACCCGAACTTTTGATTTGTCACTATGATAGAGACATGATCATCAACATATATATATATATATAGAGAGAGATGGGCTATGGTGCATTGCAATGCATAGGCACCCTTGTGCATTGGACCATAAATCACCGATTCAAAGTCCAAATGACCGATCCAAACCGTTCATCTTGTTCTCCATATTAATATGTGCTTGGAGACCAAATTTTACATTTTTTGGAATTTTTTTACTATTTATTAAGCCACTTTGAAAGTTTCTGATCCAACGGCAAACAGTAAAAAACAGTAAAATTTTCTGGACCACCAGATCAGAAACTTTCAAAGTGGCTTAATAAATAGTAAACAAATTCCAAAAAATGTAAAATTTTGTCTCCAAGCACATATTAATATGGAGAACAAGATGAACGGTTTGGATCGGTCATTTGAACTTTGAATCGGTGATTTATGGTCCAATGCACAAGGGTGCCTATGCATTGCAATGTATAATAGCCCATCTCTATATATATATATATACTAATGCACCAAATTGGGGAATTTCCTAATTTTTCACTATTTTTGCAATTAACAATTTAAAGTTCTTTACATTCAAAATTTGAAACTATTAGACAAATATTTACATGCAAGCCTAGCTAAATAAATAACTAATTTGTTGCAGTTAGAAAAGGGAGCAAATAAAATTGGGTGTTGCCGCCTATAAAATTAATAATTCTATAAATGCAAACTCGTTCACAGTACAAACCCAGTACAAGGCTGCAGGAAAATCATTTAATGTGCAATTAATGCTCATTAATAGTTGTACCCCATACAGACCTATATCACTCTCAGCCGCAGCTGGCATAGCACGCGTGCAGCAACTCAATGGGTCGGTTCTAAAAAATAATGCATCTCTTTATTTAAATTTGGGCCCTAAATTCGGTGGGTTGAGTGCAATGGCCCAGCAGGTCAATTATTCAACTTCTATTTTAACTATCTCCACTACGGGCCTTTCTGTTACAAGGCCGCAACTGGAGGAGGGAGAATTTATCCCGGCCGGTAATGAGGGAATTTACAGGGGGCTGTTTCAAAAAAATGAATCTGAAGGTTATCAGTGTAACAGAGATTTAGAATGGGATATGCCAAATAGTGGGGATGCACTGCTCTTGTTAGAAAATCAGACCGAAACTGAGGGTGCTGAAGTGGATCACAGGCCTGATGCTATAAGCGAGGCTCTCTCTGATGAAGACGGCCCGCCGCCGGGTTTTGAGGGTGCTCCCCGATTTGTTAAGCGCCGCAGTCCTAGACTGAAGGAGAAGGAAGGTGCTATCTATCTGTCCGCCATTGACAAAGCTCGGCTGACCCAGGGTTACGCGGAGGTGCCGCCCACTCCCACCAGATCTAGAGGGAAGAAGGTGGTGCAGCAAACAGTGCCTGCCACCTACCTCCAATCTCTGGACCCGCTGTCAGCAGACCAGGCCAGTTTGGTTGCTCACATGGCAGGAGTCGCTATTGGGGATGAGCTCGAGGAACAGCTTAACAGGGTGCTAACTGGCACAGTTCTGAAGCCGATAACTACAATCTATGCGTGATTGGGATTACCACTACTCTGTATCACAGAATGTTTTTGTTGTTCTTATGTTGAGTTTATGTTGTTTAAACTTTTGGTTAAAGGGGGAAGTAGAGGCTAGGTTTCAAGAGGTTAGCAGGAAGGTGGTGTCACGGAGGGGTGTACCCTACCCGAGTATCTTGTATTGCTTTTCGTTCAAGGAATTAGATGGTGTTTTTTGTCATCAATGAGTACAAACCTTACTTTCAACTTCATCTCATGGAATGTAAGAGGGTTGAATGAACGGCCAAAGAGATTAGCAATTAGACAGACAATACTTATTGAGAAACCACACATTGTGTGTTTACAAGAGACAAAATTACAAGCTTTTGATGATGCCAAATTGAGGCAAACGGTGGGCCGTGCGCTGGATTGTCATTTACAGTTGCCTTCGCAGGGCACAAGAGGTGGAGTACTAATAGCATGGGCCTCATCCAGATTCACACAAGTACAGTCACATATGACAGATCACACGGCTACGGTTCTCCTCCAGAACAATCTAGATGAATCCCAATTCTATTTTACTGGTGTCTACGGCCCATCCTCACGGGTAGGTAGAGACCGCTTTTACGGAGAGTTGAGACAAGCCAAACCAGCAGATGGAAAGCCATGGATTATATGTGGTGATTTTAATGTAACGATCCGACCAGAGGACAGAACAAACAACCAAAACGAGTGGCAACAGACAGTGTCTTTTGCAAATTTGGTATCCGAATTGGGACTGCTCAACATGACAATGCACGGTGGAAGATTCACATGGTCAAACGGTCAGGCCCAGCCCCACATGGCACGCCTAGATAGATTTCTTATTTCAGCAGATTGGAATCAGGTCTTCCCCAACTCAATTCAGAAGCGACTGCCTAACACCTCATCAGACCACTGCCCGGTACAATACCTGGTCAAAACACAATTTCAAAAGTCAAGGTTTTTCAGATTTGAGAATTGTTGGCTCAGATCAGAAGAGTTTGTGGAAATGATACACCACAAGTGGACAAACATGGAGGTGGCTCAGACACCGACTCAAATGCATAACAAGCTCACCAAGCTGCAGAGTACAATAAAAGAATGGGCGGCAAATCGGGTGGGGAACATTGGCCGGCAGATCGTGACATGCCGAGATTTCCTGGGATGGATAGATAAGGTCAAGGAGACCAGAATAATCACTGAACTAGAAAGGTTCATGACGTGCCTAATCAAAAAAAGGTACACTGATCTTGCTATTTTACAGGAGGATATATGGAGACAACGTGCAAAGGCAATCTGGGAATTAGATGGGGACAGAGGTACGAGGTACTTTCATGCATATGCATCAAACAGGAAACGGGCGAATAATATCACGCAGGTACAGTTCAACAATCAACTGTACTCGGACCATAGAACAAAGGCCAAGGTCTTTTTTGATTTTTATGCGGGCCTGATGGGGGCGGAATCAAATCCCATGCCGCCGATAGCTTGGGGAAACTTATACACAGAACAAAATGACCTGGCCCAGCTGGAGGTGCCAATCTCCGTTGCGGAGATTGAAACCACAATTGCAAACTTGCCCAATGGTAAGAGTCCGGGACCGGATGGCTACACGGCAGAATTTTACAAAAAGTTTGTTAAATTGCTGCTACCGGATCTCGTGAATATCTTCCGGTCGGTAACAATGGGAGGGATACCATTGGCACCTCTCAACACATCGTATATAACCCTCATACCAAAGATAGAGGCACCATCCAGACCCGAGGACTTCAGGCCGATCAGTCTGGTTCACGGTATACAAAAGGTTTTTTCAAAAATCCTTGCAAACAGGCTGCAGCACAGGATACAGGACATAATAGACAGTGCCCAGACAGGTTTTCTTAAAAACAGACAGATAACGGAGAGTTTCATTTATGCACAACAAACCCTGCATCGTGCCAGAATGGACAAGATACCTATGGCACTCTATAAAGCTGACATTAAAAAGGCTTTCGACACAGTCAGTTGGGAGTTCATGATTGAAACAATGACGCATCTCGGATTCCCACCAACATGGATAACATGGATCCAAAGGTCGGTGTTACCGGGAACATCGCAAGTCATAGTCAATGGCCTGCTGGGTAAGAAAATTACGCTTAAAAGAGGAGTTCGCCAAGGCGATCCCCTATCACCGTTACTCTTTGTCATTGCAATGGATTTCCTCGCTAAATACTTTGTGAAATTAGCAGCAATTGGCGCTATCCGATTGCCCTACCAGGGTATGACGCCGTGTCTTCTGTACGCGGATGATGCGTTGTTCTTTATCAAGCCGGAGATGCAGCAACTTCAGGCTCTACATATTGCATTACTAGTTTTTCAAAACATTTCGGGTTTAGAGACAAACCCGCAAAAGTCAGAACTTCTAATTTCCGATCCGCAACCTACCAATGCAGTGCAGCTGGCAACGGTAATGGGGTCCAGCCTGGGTTCCTTCCCTTTCACATACCTGGGCCTTCCACTTTCGAACAAAGCTCTTCCAAAAACAGCATATTTGCCTCTGATACACAGAATGAACCGTAAGTTGGCAGGTTGGGCCGCCAAACATCTATCGATCGCCGGAAGGTTGGTCCTGCTTAATGCGGTGTTGTCAGCGCTTCCGACATACTTCATGATGGTTCTCAGACTACCTAAATGGGTGGTAAGACAATTGGATAAAACAAGAAGACGGTTCCTGTGGCACGGGGTGGGGGCGGAATCCAAGAAAATGAGTCTGGCCAACTGGGAGATGGTGTGTAGGCCGAAAAAACAGGGGGGATTAGGGGTTGTCGACCTAATGGCATTCAACAAGACTCTCCTCATGAAATGGTGCTGGTACTGGCAGAAACCGGATCAACGGATGTGGAAACCAATTTTTCAGGGGATTTCACTCAATGAAAACCTCCTTCCGATCTCGCCTCTTTTCACAAGAGCATTGCGAGACAGCCGGGCATTCTGGGAAAATGCGGTCACTCACATATATGGACAGGGTGATCGAATATCGCTATGGAATCATGATTGGGGACACGGATTCCTAAAATTTACTTTAAATGCGCTATACACGCATACGATGAACAGCGCGATCACACTGCAAGAGGCCATGACGACGCCGATCGACCGGCAGTTTAGACAGGTCAGAACCTCAGAGGCAGAAGAGGAACTCCAAGTGTTACAGGGCTATCTCACAAGGGTGATACACCATACAGGGACACGTCAGGATGATATCGTATGGAGAGGGACAACCACGGGCACCTTCACTGTTAAAAGTGCATACCAAACTCTCAAGGATGTGCCGACAACAACAACCTACACACACCGTCTGTGGAAGCTGCGCGTACCACCGAGGGTCAAAGTCTTTGGTTGGCTCTTGGTCAACAACAAACTGCTGACAATTGACAACCTCAGGAAAAGGGGGTGGCCGCTGACAAACATGTGTATCATGTGTCGCGGTGATGAGGAATCAGTACGGCACTTGATGGGCCGATGCCAATTTGCATTGGAATTGTACCGCCTTATGGACATGGACCAGCAAATGAGATTGAAACCAATAAGGGCGGTACTCCGAACAACAAACAACAAAAAAGCAAGAGGAACATTATTAGTGGCCATGTTTGTCATCTGGAGAGAGCGTTGTGCCCGAATATTTACAGATACAACAAAAAATGAGGCGGAACTCCTAAATCAGGTTTCAGAGATGTTGCATCGGTACACGGACGCGCTGTGAACCGCAGCAAGCCAAGACCGGACTCCTTCTTCCTTATAATAAACTTTCTTTTCTTTTTTCTTTTCTTTTCTTGTTTAGGTAGTTTACTTTTCATAATTTATTTCCCTTTTCTTTTCGTTTTTGGCTCAAGTTCGTTTGAGCATATTGTGTTTACCTTTCCACGCAGCTACAAACCTTTGTAACCGCGATTATCAATCAAATACGGGCGAGACCCTTATTTTTTCTCAAAAAATATTCAATTATGTTGATTGAATTAATTAGTCATGTAACCGAGTCGAATTGAGCAATACTTTAGGTACAAGTTGAAAATACTAGTTCGTGTGGTACCGGTGCTATCAGTGATACCGGCCACAGTAAAAAGTTCACAGAAATACTATTGATTACACAAGTCGTGCTTTGTAAGAAAGAGGGACAAAAATATTCCGAGACTTGAACAAAGAGGTAACGGAACTCACAAGAAGTCCAAGACCAGTTGAGTATATGGAGATGAAGGAATTTAGATAGAAGGGCAATAGGACACCAACTTTACGTTTCGTATGGTCTTTTTACGATTTTAGCCTTAATTTGTGTTTAATTTTCTTTTCATGCTTTACTTTCAAACTTTAAAAGAGCTCAAATATTTGAACCCCTTCTCTTTTTATTTCAAATGGTGGTTACCATTCTGCAACGGAACCTTAATATCAATACAAATGGGAGCTAGACCCACATTTTTATTAAAAAAAAAAATAGTTCATGTGTTGTATCCGAACCTGAAAGAAGGTAATAAGGTCTATTTCACAATCTATGACATGGCTCTCCAACCAATTTGGCACCAACAGTATGACAATAACTTAGACCAAAACGATATGAATTAAATTGAAAAACAAATATAATCTCATCGGCGTGCTCGAAGTTGGTACAACATACATGAATTGATTACGTAGTGGTTTGTTTTTGGGTTACAAAAACTTAAACATTTCAAATAACAACTTTTATCAATAATTTCTTAGTATAGAGCTTGTAATTTAGTACCAGAGATTAAGTAAAGAGTTGGTAAAGTTATACTTTCCTTGAATTAAAATCTGAACACATGATGCCATCACACTTTTTCTATGCATTTTTCCTAATTTGTTGACTTCTTTTTTAAAATTTGAACTAACTTAATTAAATTGTTGACTTTTAGTTTGCTTTAGTTAGAATGCACGGACTGTAATAATTCAGACTGAGTGCATAATTTTCCAAAAAATATTAATCATCAACCCTCTTCATATGAAGCGCATCTGCTGAAATTTGAGACCGGTAACAGTAATTCTGAAATTTCTGTAATCTAAATACAACCATCGAACTATTATGAGATGCGTGCAAGTAAAAACTAACTATTTCGAGATGCATTCTCGGAAAAAATTCGATGACTGAATTCAAATTGCAAAAATTTCAGAATTACTGTTCATTGATTTCGAAATTTCAGCTGATCCGAATCCCTCTTCATATGTTCAACTGTTCATGAGTGAATTGGTGGTTTCAATGCAGCTCCAGTGGTAAAGGCAATAATCTTCTGACAGGAGACAGGTGTCAATAAAATTTGTATAAAGTACAAATTATATATTTATTTTAGGATGGATAATGAATCACGGGTGAGCGATAATGATTATGATCATGTTGGGATTTTTCGTGATGATAACAGTACAATAGTGAGAGATAATTATTAACTACAGTTAATTTGTTACGTAGCCAAAGAGGCAAGCTGAAGGCTAGTTTCATTATATTTTCTTTGTGGTCACACAACCAAAGCACTTAATTTTTGGTTCTTTTCTAGATATTTTCTGATGCGGAATTTTCATCCCTAGATACCTTGTCCGTACTTCTAATCTGGTCCGTCCATCTCAATCAAACGGTCCTGAATATTCTTTCTGGGATTTTTTTTTTTTTTTTTTTGCATTAACTGGGAAATGAGAATGTAGATTAGATGGTGATAGTAGGACCTGCTTTATATTTAAGCGTACAAACGCATTATATGAAATCAATTACTATTCTTGCATTTACATCTGAGTCCGAAAAAAAAAAACAAATATATCGTTTTTGTTATGATGTGTCAGCCCAACCACCTGATGTAAACAAGCAATTAACGGTGCATATTTGGCGTGTTTTTGTGTGACCGTGTGTGTGTGGAGGTGGTGAGGGGGTGATAGGTCTATGTAGAGCGGAAAAAATAGCACAGCGGAACTGGCTCCGTCACAGAACGGCACGGCACGCGTGTCAGTTAGTGCCGTGACTCGTGTGTCCCGTGTTGTGACCATCTGCGTGTCGTGTCTATCTTTGAAAACTTTGGCACGGCACATGAAAGATTTAGTCACGACATGACACGACACGTAGTCACGCGAGTCACGTGTAATTAGGACAATTAGATATTGATTTAATGGTAAATCTTGAAAAACTAATCTAAATTATGATTAAATGGTCACGCGAGTCACGTGAGTCACGTATGTTCACGGCACATTTAGGCACGGCGTGACTCACGTAGCGTGACCATTCGTGTGCCGTGACCACCCCTTAACATTTTGGTCACGGCACGGCACCAGACCAAAGTCACGGCGTGTTAGTCACGGCACGGCATGACACGGCACGTTTTTTCCACTCTAGATCAATGTGTCAATGGCTCTCAATGAACTTGAACTCGGACCACAGGTCGCTCGGAATTCGAACCTCGACTCTTTTTTCTATGCGAACTTCCCCAACCATTCTAACAACGCGTACTAACAGTTATGAACAACCTATTTAAGACAAAAAGTTCCTTTAAATACGGATAGCAATTTTTCTAAGACAATATATTATAGAGAATAAAGCACTAATACCTTCAAACCTTCCCCTTCTCTTAGTTTCGATCCGTCGATCCGAGACGGAACGAGCTCAATTTCTTAACTCTCTTCCCATATAGCATACTCTCCCGGAATAGGACGTATCAGGAGGTGACTGATCCGTTGAATCTCGCACAGTAAACTCGTGATTTAATATTTAATATAGGTTACGGTACACAATTAATTAACTTGTAACAAAATATCGTAGTGCTAATAATCATCGTTTTCTCCAAACTCTTGATCCTTCATGAGTAATCTTTGACTAATTAATAACAACCACCAGTGCGTGAGACAGCATTCAGAAATTTTATGCAAGGCGGTGGTGGTTTAACATTAAATTAAAATTTCTTTAATAGCCTCAAATATAATTTCCATAATTTTATATATCCAAATAAGTTGCTATTGCTATGTACAATTTGTTATGAGTTGAGCAACACTCAGAATGCACATGGATGAAACTAGAGCAGGAAAAATGGCACGGCGGAGCCGGCTCCGTCACGAAACAGCACGGTTACGGTACGTCACGCGTGTCAGTTATGTATCGTGACTCGCGTGTCTCGTGTCGTAACCATTCGCGTGTCTCGTGTCGTAACCATTCGCGTGCCGTGCTTATTTTTTAAAACTTCGGCACGACACGTGAAAGATTTAGTCATGGCACGGCACGACACGACATGTAGTCACGTGAGTCACGTGTAATTAGGACCATTAGATATTAATTTAATGGTGAATCTTGAATAAACTAATCTAAATTATGATTAAATGATCACGCGAGTCACGTATAGTCACGACACATTTAGGCACGGCGTGACTCACGTGGCGTGACCATTTGCGTGCCGTGATCACCCCTTGATATTTTGATCACAGCACGGCACGGCACGTGAAAAATTAACTTGGTCACGGCACGGCACGGCACGTTTTTCCCACTCTAGATAGACCAATCACACAAACCTCTTATTTTCTTCTACTTATCAACAAAAATGATTAAATTCTAGATAACACATTAATTAAGTCATCATTATCCACCTAATATTAGTTAGACTTAGCCAATAATTAGCTAAGTATATTTTTCTGTATCTGATGAGGCAGAAAGCCACATTGCCACATCATTTTTGCACCGAAAATGCTAATTGTGCTGGATTTGTAGGCCTAACCAAAAAATAACAATTTGCTAAATGTAAAAAAAAAAAAAAAATTCGCAGCCCATCAATTTGCTTTTACCTTTAGGCCTCATAGCCCATATACTATCCAACATGTTCCCCCAAATTCTTTTTTCCCTTTCACAGATACCCACAAAAATATGAGATTTGTACATATTTTATTTCTTGAAATGATATTATCAAACACCTCCTCCTCTCTAATTGATGAGAACGGAGTAGGTCCGATGCCTATCGGACCTACTTTTAGGTTCAACGAGCACGATGACCGTCTGATCTAATTTAAGATTTGTGCACATGAACATTTAAACAAACACACGAATTTTAAAGTGTTCCGCACGAATTTTAAAGCAAATTGATGGTGATTAAACCCATCGAACCCCCATCGGACCTACTCTTAAGTGCTAATTGATAGGCTAGAGTCATTTATTTACTTCATTTACTGCGGACTTTACTTCCGTGTTGTCAAATTATAATCATATTAATTTCACATGATTTTGTTTCCATTACTCATTGGCTACAGCTTTTATATAGCATTCATTTTTGTTTTTTTATGAATGAAAAACTTAGGTAGCATTCATTTGCATGTACTATTTTACTCACAAAAGCAACACTCAGAATGGTCATCTATATTCACTTTTTTACCAGGATATCACTTGAATAATACACAATAAAATGTTGATCCGCAGGGGCAATAACAGAAGAAAAGGATATGCCGAAAAAAATGAAAACTTTCGAGGGCAATAAAGCAAAAGGGAGAACACATGGATGCAACACCAATTCGGATCCAGTGAAGTAACTCAATCTTTGGGTTTTGGATCAGTACGATTCGAATCTGCAAAAATCCATCCGCGAAGTGAGCGCACCTATCCCGATGAAGAATTCGAATTCCAAGACAATCTCGAATGACGAATTCAAATCGGACGGTCTCAATTCAAAACTCAAAGATTGAGTTACTTTGGGGGATCCGGACCCATGGAACACTGGCTGGAACGCTCATTCACTGGGGAGTTTTATAAAACTCCGCACCTGCAGAGCAAAACGAACGGACCAGATTAACTCTCAGCCGCTTTGATATTCGGGCTAACGGAGGGGCTGTATTATTGGACTTTGAGATTCGTGCCAAGTCAAAACGAACGGACCAGATTAAAAGCTCCGCAGAGGATACGCTTCCTGGAACACTGGGAAGTTTTCAGTAACCGCAAGATTTGCACTACTCACGAAGGAATTAATAATTAAAAAGGAACCATAGTAAACAAACGGTAAACCGAGAGCAGTTCTTCTATAAGTAGATTGTTATAGTCTCCGGTAAGATTCCCCCTTCTCTCTCTCCTCTCTCTCTCTCTCTTTCTCTTTCTCTAGTTGTGAACTTGTGAGTACGAACCGCTATCCTTCTCTAAGAACTTCTCTCCTCTCTCTATCTCTCTCTCTCTACATTCGTTGTATTTGATTGGATTAGTGTATTCATTTAATACAAATCTAAGAAAAGAGGAAATACAAAACCAGAATTTGTTTTAGAATGAAGCAATTACGGCTTCTTTCTCTCAGCATTCTGCTCTTCTTTCTTCTCAGAGGTATATGCTTCAAACATGTCCCAATGCTGGTTTGTACTTTGTTTAGTGGTGGAAATTGGGAAGGGGAAAAGGGGGACATGTGGATATTCATTCAGGCACTATCTCTTGTTTACACTGTAGATAAATGCCCCAATTTTTTTTTAACTTTTGCTCTTTTCCCCCTCCATGTTACTGTATTTTCAAGAGAGAAGTTTTGTTCTGGATAAAGATATATTACAAAAGAGAGATCCACAATTTAAGCCATATTTTGTGGATTTCCTCCCACATGAAATAAAATCTAGAAAAATGGAGAGATTGTTTATCACTGAAAGACCCCAGAGCAATTTTCTCTTTTAATAATTAGCTTTTATTTTCATAATTGTTCAACTATAAATTCGCTCACCCAATTTTTTTGAAATTTCACAGATTGTGGATTAGTGGAGAGTGCTACATTCAACTTTGTTAACAATTGTGGGGGCCCAGTTTGGCCTGGGATTCTCTCCAATGCCGGCACCGCAAAACTCGAGACAACAGGGTTTCAGCTCCCACCTGGTGGTTCACGATCGATTCAGGCTCCGACAGGCTGGTCGGGTCGGTTCTGGGGCCGAACCGGTTGCTCCTTTGACTCGTCAGGTCATGGCTCCTGTTCAACAGGTGATTGTGGTTCGAACCAAGTCGAGTGCAATGGTGCCGGTGCTGCTCCACCAGCCACACTGGCCGAGTTCACGCTCGCATCAGCAGCTTCAACCCAGGATTTTTATGATGTCAGCTTGGTTGATGGGTACTGTAATTATTTAACAATCTATACTATATTGGTTGATTTCAAAAAGTTATGTGCTTGTAATTTTGGTGGTGGTGACGGTAGCAAGGCTAAATTTGGAACTAAAATACCTTTTATATATTTACCAAGTTGAATCGCGTCCTGTTTTAAAATATACTTTTTTTTATCTGGACAGAACTTCTAACAAATTTGAAACTGAACAATCTTTTAGAAACCTTAGTGACCTTGTATTTTCACAAAATATATTTGCAAACTTCTTTAGGGAAAATCATCTTTCTATTTGCAAGGCCACAATCTAGCAATTGAATTTTAACTATTTATTGCACATAAAAGGACCATTTTGCCCTCTATGAAGATGTCAGTCAACTACTGATAAAATATTTAGGTAAAATCAACAAAAAGAAGTCTCTGTTTTGATATAACCGATGTAGCAACCCTTGCAAAATTCTGATTCTATGTTCGGTACAGGTACAACCTTCCAATAATGGTACAACCAAGTGGAAGTTGCATGGCAACTGGGTGCACAGTTGATCTAAACCAAAAGTGTCCGCCCGAGTTGCGTGTTGCAAATGGAGATGCATGCAAGAGTGCTTGCGAGGCTTTTAACAAGCCGGAGTACTGTTGTAGTGGTAATTATGGAAACCCAAATACATGCAAACCTACAGTGTATTCTCAAATGTTCAAGTCGGCATGCCCAAGGTCATATAGCTATGCATATGATGACCCGACAAGTACGTTTACATGCACTGGTGGGGCCAACTATGTAGTTACCTTCTGCCCTGGATCTACTTCTCCAAGGTAAATTTTGTGCAATTTTTTCACGAATTAATGTTGGTTCTCGTCATTTAACCAATTAATTCTGAAAACATAATTTCTTTAACATGTCATACTGAAATTAAGGGCCATGGCCTTGGGTTTTCCTATAATTAGATGTACTTCTTTTTAATTTAGTAAGAATGGTACAAAAGAAGAAATGTATCATTTGTACCTAAAATATTACAAAGTACAAAGAATTTGTTGGAATACATTTGGTTGTTTGTCAAAAGCAATTTATTATTTAAAAATATAAGGGTCTAACTTGTATTTTTCTCCACCCATTTCATTGTCATTCACCAAAAAGTTGTGAGGATAGCACACCAGTGGCTGATTATGCTTTCAACTTGGTTAGGCTGAACAGACCACTAAATTTTTTGAATATATGCCTAGAACCAATACTGGAAGGATTCCCTATTGTTGATCTTTCTCCTTTGTTTGGCTAATAGAACAAAAACTTTCTTTGATGTGTTTAGTTATTGATTTGTTTAGATTTCTGAATATTACAAAGGTTTCTTGTGCAAAATAGAGACTCCAGTTTCCAAATTAGACTTTGGAGGTTTTTTTAGTCAAATAGGTACAAACAAGATAGATAACACATGAGATAAGCTAAATAGCAAAACAATAAAAGAGAAAGGATGTATAGCAGCATTTTTCTTTACTTATATTCTTACCCCTTAATTTACTGAACCTTGTACTTTGTTATATTCTTTACCATCCTTCTGAGGTTTCTATCCAGTGGGTTTAACTGTTCATTAAGAGTCCAACTGCCACCATTTTATTAGTTGCCTCTTAAAATTTGATGTGACTCTACCTAAAAGAATCTCACAAAAAAGTTCTTAATTTTTTCAACGATTGTTAACTCAACTTTCTATCTTATAACTGTGACAACTGTTATTTGCTTGAATACTAATGTCGATTTTGTTTTGTGAATTTGCAGTAGCAGTAAAAAATCATCAACCGATTCAGGCACATCAACCCCACAAGTATCAGGCGGTATAACCACCACTGGTACCGGCAATAATTATGATGATAGCAATAACCAAAACAATAATGGTGTAATGTTGCAAGATAATTCATGGCTCGCAAGTTTAGCAACTGGCGACTCGGCACCTACAAAAAGACCAAAATTGCCCTTCTTACTTGCCTTCTCATTTTCTCTGGTCCTCCTGCTATAGTCCCACTTTGGAAAAGGAAAAAAAAAAAAAAAAAAGAGGTCGGATAGAAGTGGGGTCCTTTCTCTAACCCTAAAGGATACAAGGCATTAATGTGGGGATGAAGAGATTCCAATGGTGGCCTTAAATTGAGGCAATTTGCACCATTCTCAAAAGGAATTTTATTGGGGGGCGAGTTTGACTAAGATTGCAACAAATTGGTTGGAAAATTAAATCATGGGTTTTTGTGTATTTTGTGGAATTGTAATATAGATTTTAATATTTGATTCCATCAATGCTTCATGATTGTTGGTAAGGAGTGGGGTATATAATAGTGATGTATGTACATTGTACACTCCTACGGTAGTGATGGCCACATGGGGTTGTAGGGTTTTAAGCACGCTCATTGTAGGGTTGTAGCATGTGAAAGATGGAATTAGGGATTTTTTTTTTCTCCATTTTCCCCTATACTGTAGATATCCATTTCATGTTGTTGGCATCAAGCGCATCAGTGAAGAAAATATGGAGTCTTTTTCAAATGTTTCTAGTTATCACCTGTAACTATATTATGGGACTGTGCTGTCTGCCTGTATATTATTAGTCTGTTGTAAATTTTCGTAATGAAGAATATATTATGAGTACCAAAATGTTTGTTGATTAATATAAAGGCAATTGATGCATCCATTGCATTTTGTAAACGGAGAGGAGGCAATCTGGGCAGTATGGGCAGGGGATTAGGGTTAGGTTATGGGTTAATTCCTTAATGTGTTGAGGGCTTGAGGCCGAGAGAAAAGGTACTAAATTGATGCTTTTTCGGAAAGGAAAGGAAAGGGAGGATGGCAGTTAAGTGGGCCCCATACTTGATGATTTCTGAAGCATTGGGCAAACTGCTGATATTGTGCCCCATGTTTTACATAGGATACTTGATTGTTTCAAGCATGTTTTAATTTTCACCAAAAAAGATTGTCCACTAACAAGCTTAATTTTGATCGATGAGTAAAAATAATCCCAGAATGATGAGTGAAAAATTTCCTTACTAGTGTATAAAACTGCCAACTCAGCAAGATCTTGGAAGCATTGTTGAAGCAATCCAACAGTATCTGTTGGTACCCCTCTCATGTGGGCCACTTGGAAGTTAATTTTCTTTAATCTCTTCTTTTGAGGTCATTTTTACCTCTTTAGTTTTGCTCTTTTTTTAACTTGGCACGAATCTCAAAGCCTACTGCTCCTGTGCTAGCCAGAATCTCAAAGCAGTTGGGAGTAAATCTCAAGCCGTAAAGTGAGGGGAATCTTTTACAATACCTCGAAAGATACTTGTCCGATAACAACCATGTTATCGCCCTTGTACCAAAATAGAACTATTAATCACTTTTAGGGCCTATTGGGCGCCAACTCAGGAATGTGCGTGGGCATAGAGAAAAAAAAAATTTTGAACCAAATTTTACTGTGCACATGAAGAAAAAAAAATTCACTCTGAGTAAATTTTTTTTTTCTCACGGCAACAGGAGTTGGCCAAACAGGTCCTTAATGTTCTCCAACTATTTTTGGTGCCAATATCTCAATATTTGGTCAAGGAAATTATTTAACCGCTGCAATTAATGAGAACTCTTACATTTCCATTAGCTTGCAAATTGAACTTCAAAATTCTTTTTGACACTTTCAAAATTTTTGTTGGCATTTTTAATTTCACTCTCACTAATACAGTACGATTGCTAATTTTAAAAGATTTCACTAAATGAAATCATTTCACATATCCACACTAACAAAATATTCAATTCTTATTGGCTCTCTCTCTCTCTCTCCTCTCTTTTCCCTTCCTTTGTAATAGTAATTGCATGAATGTATGGATTGTAAAATTAATTTTAAGTGTTAATTTCAATTAACTTTATAACAGTTGTAATAATTTCACTCTTATTTTACAAATAGAGATGCTCTGAAATCTCTTTGACATATAACGAGGAGATTCACTTCCAAGTTTCAACAATTCATTTTATGGAAAAGTATTCTCTCAGGTACCGTAAAAGATTATCTTCACTTTATGGTTTGATATTAACTCCCAGCCGTTTTGAGATTCGCGCCATCACGCGTACCAAGTTAAAAAGAACAGTCCAGATCTATTAATTCTAAAAGATTTCCTATTACGGTATAGGAGAGGATCTGAATTCACATTTTTATTAGTGACGCTCAATATTATCTACAGTTTTTCTTTCAAATTAATGGACCCATAGACCCAATTTTTCTTTCATAATAATTTTTTTTTGATATAATTGAGGAACTCCCACCGATTTTCTATTGAAAATCACTAATGTTTGGAGACTGATACCAAACTTCTTTCATAATAATTGAGAACAGATACCTGTCAGTTCATGGAATATGGATCATATCAAACGACGAAAATTTTTTGTTCATAGAAATTATTAAATACAGACGTACGAAAATAGAAAGAGTATCTTGTTTTCAACAAATATAGAAAAGTCTGACTCATGAGTACGATCCAAATATATGGATCGGACTCATTGGTTCCGACCATTATTATTTTTTATTTTTTAAAAAAAATAGGCGCTGATAGGGAAAAAAGTTATATATATTAATAGATCGGGATCATTGAGTCCGATTCATATTTTTAGATCGGACTCATTGAATCAGATCTTCCTACATTTGTTAAAAACAAGACACTCTTTCTATTTTTACACGCTTAAACTTAATAATTTCTACGGCTAAAAAATTTCCTCAAACGAGATGGAGAGAACCACGCAACAATTATGTGATTTGATGATGACTATTGTCGTCTAGTCTTAGCCCATCCAAAACAAAGTGGTGCATGGTACAATATCAGCATACATAGAAGGAAATTTTTTATTGACAGTAATTAATAGAAAAGAAGAGAGAGCAAACAGTAAGAGTACAGTAATATTTATATTGGTAGTAATATCGGTAGGAATTCTACCGATCTTAACTTTTGTTTCTAATCTGATGTATAGATGGAGAGAATTCTTATATTTAATTTCTAGTAAAATATGAAAAGTTTTTCAAAAAATAGATGGAATGTTTTTATAAATCTAAATTTTAGGTACTTTATCTATTTTTGTAAAAAGAAAATATTTTACTACAAAAAATTAAAAGAAAAAAAAAACAAAAATGATTTAGATCGGTAAAATTTCTACCGATCTAAACGTTTTTTATTTTTAAGATCAATAGAATTGCTACCGATCTTACTACCAATATAAATATTACCGTACTCTTACTGTTTGTCTCTCTCTTTTTCTGATAATTACTACCGATAAAAAGTTTCCTATATAGAACCTCACAGTACCTCAGCTCATCAAATTAGTACCTTAGTTACATATCTCTCAAGTTTCTGTGGTGGTTTCCATGTTGTAGCTTGCCAATGTGGTCTCAGAATTTTGTTACACAATCGATATTTGATGCCCACTTACTGAGGATTTATTAAAAATGTGAAGAAAATACCACTAAATACTTGGTAAGAAGATTAATCATAAGAAAATTGCTTTAGTATATTGTGTTTTTGTTCAAATGTTCATATTCGTTTAATGGGATGGTTATACTATATTATTGAATGATTCTTAAAATTACATGATAAGAATATAATGCAATTTTGTTAGTACATACTTCACATTCTTACTAAAAATTATGATTTAGTCTTAAAAATAAAGTAAACATTTTCTACTTAAATTTGTTTGATGAAATGATCAAAATCAATTATCAAATTTCTCTCAAAATAAAACTGCAGTCAGGACCAACTCTTTTTTTTTTTTTAAATATAGGTTAGAGGTGAAGCCAGAACCAACTCTTAAACGAGAGCAGCTTGAGTCCGATGCCCATCAAACTCAAATTTGGGTCCGATGGGTTTCAGGGACCGTCCGATCTGCTTTAAGATTCCGTGCCACGAATTTTAAAGCAGAATTGCAAAGTTATGTGTACGAATCTTAAAGCAGATCGGACGGTCATCATAAATACTACGTAACACGCCATTAAATGGACTTGGATAACAGTTAAAATTGTGAAAGATTTACACTTAAATAAATACTGACGTACAAAGAGCTACAAGGACTTAGCTGTACAGATATATTAATAAGAGCTGTTATAAATGCTAGGGAAAATAAAGGTACTCGCCATAGCCAAAAGGGTATCCTTGTGATGATTCTTTCTGTCTTCTTGTGGTTTTGCAGTGGTGCCTTCTATCCTGCCGACATTATTTTCTTGAAGATATTCTATCAGCTTTTTTTTTTTGAAGATATTCTATCAGCTATCTACCAACTGCTGAGTTCTAAAATTGGCAAATTTTCTATGGACATAAGGACCTATTTGTAAAATGAGTATATTTTCATTTTCAGAGTTCAAACAGTCGATCCGACCGTTCAACATTATCTCCATATTAAAATGTACTTGGAGGTCAAATTTTACATTTTTTTGAATTTTTTTACTATTTATTAAGATGAGTGCAAAATTCAATGGTTTGAATTTGACTAGTTTTGTAAACTACTTAATAAATAGTAAAAAAATTCAAAAAAATGTAAACTTTGACCTCCAAGTACATTTTAATATGGAGATAATGTTGAACGGTCGGATCAACTGTTTGAACTTTGAAAATGAAAATATGTTCATTTTACAAATAGGTCCTTATGTCCATAGAAGAATTATGTATATTTTATTATGTTTACGAATTAGTACATAGTAGAGGAAGAAATTTTTTTGCTTAATTTCGGCCTCTACTCGATCCAAATCCAAAACAATATGCATTGAATTCAAGGTTTTCAGTGAAGATGTATTTTTTTTAGAGAGTTCAAATGCCTTCATTTTTTGTGTCTCCATCATGTCTCCATTTTTAAAAACTTTAATAACTCAAAGTTTAAAATTTAAATGTCAAAATAAAATCAATAGATGTGATCCATGTTATTTTCTCTATGTGCTCATAAAAAAATTATCACATTTCAATTTTTCTTTTATGTGAATCAATAAGTTAAAAAATCAACGTCTAGAAATTATCCACATTAGTATACATATTTACAAGCTCAACATGACAACCAAAACAAAATTGAAATGCCATAATTTTTACACGTGCATAGATAAAATGATGTAGTTCATATCCAACGGTTTTATTTTGAATTTTAAGTTTTAAATTTTGAGTTATTAAAGTTTTAAAGAATGGAGCATGATAGAGGCACAAAAAATGAAGGCATTTGAACCCTCCTCAATTTTTTAAGCCAAACATGAAGTAATGTTTGCTCATGTTCGCTAAAAAATTTTGCACCTGCATATCGGGTTATATCCTATCAGATCCGATAACAACTAGTAATACTTTTTTGAAATCATGAGTTGGAGATCAATCCACCTAACACACTTTCAAACCTCTATGTATATTACAAAGGATTTTCTCACTTTATGGGTTTCAAGTCAGTAGTATTTGTAGTGGGTTTCAGCTGCCCATGACATTGTTTAATCCCTTGATTCCTCTTTTTTCTTGAAATTGATCACTTAATTTAATACTCGATCCCAGCAGTGCAATACCAGCACAATCGACCTTTCCGACACAGATTTTTATCATCTCCAGCATTATAAAAAGATCACAACTAAATGGAAGAATTCATTGAGTATTCAGAGAGTACTGTTTTTAATTAAAGAATGATGCTACTGGTATATTCTGCACACGGCTGAGATTAACATGTATATCGTATGCTTGCTTAATTTGATTTGATTAATGCCAGTCTATCTTGGCTGCTATATATGGAGAAAAGTTCAAACCAAATCATGAGACCAACTAATTAATAATGTATAGATTGATATTAGTGGATCTTAATTAAACTAACCTAATTTGCCTTCATCATTACATATAACATGTCCCAATGTTGATTTCTTGAAATGTGCACACAGACTGTTTTCTTAAAGAATTCAGAGTAGGTCTGATGCCCATCGGACCTATTTTGGTTCGATGGGTGTGATGACCATCCGATTTGCATCACGATTCGTTCGCTCTGCATCAAAATCCGTGTGAGTCTGTATCAATTTCCGTGCGTGCAGATCTTGATGATTATCATACGGTGTTAGAGCTAATTGAACTTAAATAGGTCCGATGCCCATCGGACCTACTCCTATCTCCTTGCTTTTTTGTTGGATGTAGATATACTCTGCAAAAAATGACATTTTTGCCCCCAAGAATCTTGATTGAGGTTTTATACTAATAATATGCCTCTCTAAATAATAATCCATTGATGAAGCCACACACAACAAGCACAAGTTGATGATTTTTGTTAGCACCTATGTGTTATCAGTGTTTTCTGCCCAATAAAATTCATCTGTAGCTAACAAAACACCTAACTAATAATCATTTTTATAATAGCCTTCTACTCTCACTAACACAGATAGAATGAATTGACACAGGACAAAAGATTCATCTTCAAAAGAAAAAAAGTTAATACAATGCATGCACACACCTAGCCTTTCTCCTTTTGAATGTTTTGGCTGGAACTTCTGAGAAAAGAGAGGGAACTTTCATCAGGTTCCAACTTACAAACAGTGTCTAAAGAATATGTTCTTACTGGCACATGGCTTTTATAATGAGGATTGAGCTTTACAAAAGCAACATTAGCAAAATCGACAGCAGTTTGTCAACTGATTTATGAAATGCAACAAATAATTTTGCAATTTGTACACATCTAATGTGATATATTCTTTCCTTTTGGAATACAAGATCCCAAAACTCAATAGTATTGACAGCTTGATAGCTTGATATGAGTGAGGCTATGGTACTATGCATAGCGTATATTGGCCGGTGCTATGGACTCAAATAACGGTTGATCTGAACCGTTCAGCATGGTCTTCATATGAATATGTACTTGTAAACTAAATTTTACATTTTTTTCGAACTTTTTTACTATTTTTTTAGGTGGGTAGAAAATCACTTGATCTGAAAATTCTGGACCATCCAAAAGCAGTGATTTTCTACCCACCTAAAAAAATAGTAAAAAATTTTTAAAAATGTAAAATTTAGTTTACATGTACATATTCATATGGAGACTATGTTGAACGCTTTGGATTGACCATTAGAATTTTGAAAACAAAAATATTGACATGTAGTATAGATCAATCCGCGCTTTGTATATTACCATAGCCTGGCTCGCTTGATATTGTTAAATTTGTATTATGTGCAGTAATTTTGGGTTTGTCCGAAACTGTCCGCTCTCTATTAATCTGCCCTGTGAATTTTTAAATTTATTGGAGTACTTATAATTAGTCTGATTATGAACAAACTTAAATTTTGAATTAGATCGATTTTGTGGACAGTGTTTTTAGTTTAGTGTGCTCAAGTCTGTGCTTAGGATTTTAAAAATTAAAGGCCGGAAGCCATTAAAAACTTGAGATTGTATTTTTTTTTTTTTTCTGTAATATGTTGGTAAGAGTTTACCAGCTATATCTGGCAGTATCTGCCATGAAATTTCCAAAAAAAAAAAAAAAAGTTTACCAGCTATGTCGATTGTTTTCCAATAACTGTTTTATAATGCGCATAACCACATGAGGAAGGTTCCAATACCACTCTTCATACCTCATAATACCTCATATTTTATATCTTTGTTTTCAAAGTCCAAACTGTTGATCCGAACCGCTGAACATAATATCCATACTAAAATATGCTTGGAGGTGAAATTTTATAATTTCTGGAATTTTTTTACCATTTTTTAAGATAGATACAAAATTACTGTTTTTAGACCGTTCAGAAAACAGTGATTTTCTACCCATCTTTAAAAATAGTAATAAATTTCCAACAATTATAAAATTTCATCCCAACCATATTTTAGTATGGATATCATGTTGAACGGTTCGGATCGACAATTTAGACTTTGAAAATAAAAATATAAAATATGAGGTATGATGAGGCATGAAAGGCATGAGGCATGAAACCCTCCTCTAACCACGTACATCATAAAAAAAATTGGGCTTATATTGTGTATTACGTTTAAGTTATAAATTGGGTTAAATTGGGCTTAAATTGTGTCTTACATCTTAAGTTATAAATTGGGTTAAATGAAGCCGAAAGCCTGACGCCATATTCTTTTTTGAACATAGTGAATGTGATGACGGGAAACAGACACTATTAAATCCATTCATTTAAGCTCCGAGACTCATATCTTGTTACCTACTTACCTCCCAAATCGGTATTGTAAAATAATTGAAATAATAAAGAGATGAAAAGAATCGTAACTTCCATTTCATTCCGTTACATCGCTTTTGTAGACTCCCTCCCGTTCACCTCTTGATTACCAACTATGTTAGTAATACTTGCGTATATTTCATTACATAACAAACTCCAAAATTCAACATCAGTGATTACCAATGTTGTTAAATGCGGTTTTGTTCATCTATGCAGAAGGCCAATGCATACTTCATATGCAGATTTTCATGCAGACTTAAATATACAGATTTTAAATGAGAATTCATATATATATTCATATGCACGTATTTTATACTACATGTATATGTAGCATATGAGAAACTTCACTTAAGTATATATAGCCAATAGCCAATAATGGACTATAAATTCAACTGCTCAAATCTTTAAGCCCAAATTAGTAATAAAATATTATAAACACTAAATTCACGTAAATTTCACCCAAAGAGTTCGACTCCGGTATAATAGCACTTCTTTAGTTCCAACTCTTAAAAACAAAAGAAATAAACTTTTTGAAAGCCTATAAAAGCTGTATGACTATAGGAAGCTTCACTTTACTGGACTTGTGTCCGGATGAATATAAAGAATTGGATCCGGATTTTACTGCATATCTGATCCTCTTTTCATTAATAAATATTTAATCAGAACTTGAATTTTTTTTAATTAATTAAAATAAATATTGGTATAGACTGCATGATATAATGGAGTTTGTATACGGTCTGTATGAACTGTATATGCAAAACCACATACATGGGACTGCATGAAGATTTTCATGCAGTTTCGACTGTATACGCATATGCGGCCGCATTTAACAACACTGGTGATTACATCAGCCTACTTTCACCAAAATTTGTGCATATTTAAATCAAATTATGAAAATCGTGCTTAATTTAATATGAAAATGTTACCTCTTGACCTAAATTACCATAATATGACTAATTTAGGCATAAGTTAGTTACATCAACTGAAGCTTAAATAACAAAAACACTCATCTTTTGAGCGGAAAAAAAGATGTTCACCAATTCTAAATCACTCCAGCAAAAAATACTCAAAAATTAAAGACACTATAATCTGAACTTCGCAAAATTTAATTCCCATCAACACTTTTATGCTTTCCCCTAAAAAAATGTAGAATACATAACAAACGAAGAAACTTTATTAATTCTAATAGCAGAAAATTGACAAAAAAACCATAAATGTCAGGGTTGTACAACTGTTTGAGATAGTTTCTGGCTTTCTTCTCATTTAAAGGAGATTCCTAGTTTAACCAGACATCACAGTACAACAAATGCATACACAAAGTACCACTATGTTGCATCTAATTACTGTTAAGGTTGATAGTACAACCAATTGAATGCAGAAAGAAGCAAATTTAATTGTGTACCTTGGATTTGTTGGACTTCTTGGTGCTTGGTTTGACTTCTGGTGCAGGCTTCTTTTTGAAAGGGAGGAAGTCAACACCCCCCATGTATGGACGTAACACTTCTGGCACCTCAAATCCATCTTCTCTCTGATAATTTTCAATAATGCAGCATATGGTTCTCTCTGTCGCTGTCAAGGTCGAGTTCAGCATGTGCACAAACTGCTTTGCTTGCTCGTCATTCTGTACCAATTCAAAACTCGAATATCTAAATACTGATGACAAAGACAGTAATGGTGATGAATGACAAGGATGGTGATAACTCTGGCCCGTTTTCTTCAACTAGTCATGTTACAGTCATCTAAGTAACGACTTTAAAAGTGAGACCTGACAAATCTAGTTTATGAGTGAGGCTATGGTACTATGCATAGCGCACCCCGGTCCGTACTATGGCTTTATATCTCCATTTTCAAAATTCAAATAGTTGATCCGAATCGCTCAACATAATCTCTATATGAAAATGTACTTGGAGATCAAATCTTATATTTTTCAGAAATTTTTTACTATATTTTTACATAAATAAAAAATCACTCGATCTAAAGATTCTGGACCATTCAAAATTAGTGATTTTCTACCTATAAAAATATAGTAAAAAAATTCTAAAAAAAATGTAAAATTTAGTCTCCAGGTACATTTTCATATAGAAATTATGTTGAGCAGTTTCGATTGAGCGTTTGAACATTGAAAACGGAGATATGAAGCCATAGTACGGACCGATCTGCGCTATGCATAGTACCATAGCATCACTCAAAAAATATTGCATGGAATTCTCATACAAGGATAAGTCTCACACTGATGGGTATACCAGTATGTGATACAATGACCAAACTTTCACCAACAACTAAAGTGTCAAAGTACCTAGTATTAATTATTTTCTTATCTGAATTCAAGGCATCAAAATAAAATATTAAAAAAAGAAAACAGAAAGAGATGGGAAAAGAGAGCTTGCCTTCTTCTGGCCAAAGCCAATTCCTAGTTTCCGAGACTGGAAGTCTGTACAGTTTGAGCAGGAGACAAGCTCTCTGTACGTCTTTGAAGCTGGAAACCATGCTTCAAGATCATATTTCTTTGCCGCGGCATCATTCAGAGCACCTGATACGATCGCAACCACTTGGTATGGTAATTTCAGCTGAAAATTAAAAATACTTGTGTGATTCACAGTAAGCTCAACATACCAAAAAATAAAAAAAATAAAAACTCAGGGTGGTTAAACTGGGAGAATAATTTAATGGGGTTCTTCATTCACAATTGGCTTGAGAAGGAAAAACTGTGCAAATACAACTAGACGAAACTAAAAGAAGCATATTAGTATGATAATGGAACTCTCTACTGGTACAAAGCTTACAGATTTGTAGAAATCCTCAGAATTCTTCAGCATTTCCTCGAGCATCTCCCAGGAATCATTATCATTAGGGCTGGTAATGCAGAACTGCTCCACCTTTTCAAATTGATGCACTCTGAATATTCCTAATGTGTCTCTCCCATGTGACCCCACTTCTTTCCTGAAGCAAGTTGAGTAGCCTGCATACCTATTTTGAGGATCACCAAAAAGCAAACCAATTTCCAGTTTATAAATCATTATCATCATTTACTACTAATCACTCCTAATGTTAGTGTTTTATTCTTTAATTTCATTCCCCAAAACAGAATGCCAAGCTAGCTAATAACCAAGACAAATTTACATCACACGGCTCTTAACAGGAAAGTGTTAGAATGTCAATGAATACTTTTGTAACCCTTCAAACTCTCCACTACACAATCCTTAACTAAATTGTTGGTTCGTGTTAATTATAAATTTACTGACCGATAAGAGGGGCAATATGGCCAAAAGGAAACCAACACTATAGTATAAGAAAACAATAATATAAAATATACACCATAAAAAGCATCGACTAGGATTATTACTTTATTGGGACGTCAGTAGGATAGATACGATCACCAAAATGATATGAACATAAAGGTTGCTCAGCTGTAGCAATTAAATATTTGTCATCCCCCTCACCTGTCACCTGTCAAAAGTACACAATTATAACATACTCAACTGGAGTAAAGAAAAAAAAATGTGATAGAGAAAAGGAATATTACCTTGTATAGTTCCTCGTCGAATTGAGCAAGCTGAGCACACTTTCCCATGACATCCTTTCTCATGAAAAATGGGGTTTGCATGGGACTGTAACCCCTGGCCACTAAAAATGAAAGCCCGTAGTTTATAAGTGCTTGATTCAAGAGGACTCCATAGCCCTTCAGAAAATATCCTCTCCCACCAGCCACATCAGCACCTAAAAGCAATAATATCATCAACTTGTTCACATACAAATAGATGGCCATCGGGGTATTTATACTGGTAATAAAGATATGCAAACCTTTTTCCAAATTTACAAAATCAAGCAGTTCAACGAGATCGACGTGGCTTTTCAAATTATCCTCCATCCTTCTTTCTCCCACTGTTCTTATCACTGCATTGTTCGCCTACATATTTCAAGCAAGCAGCAACTTTTGAAATTATCTCTGAAAGTCCCAATAAACAATCAATGTCTACCATTGTTCATTTGATCCACTCCGAATAAAAAATAATTAGTACCATAAAAGAAATGATATGGATAAAGCCGACATCAATCACCTCTTACTACTGCCCTGACCATGCCCACACTTATTTTAGTTCTCTCTATGGGTTGTTTGTTGCTGCAGTCATTTTCAATTTGGACTTTTTACTTTGGTTTGTGTATTTTGTCTCTGTTCTTCTTTTAGGTGGGGCTTTCTGTGCCGCAATTTGAACTGTTACTTTGGTTTGTGTATTTTGTCTTTGTTCTTCTTTTGGGTTAAATATACAAACAATAGTAAAAAAAATCTACCAAATGGGATGGATATCTATCATACCAACTTGCAAAGATTGCAATTTCAGAACTCAAACTGCCATTAATCTGTACAAAGCGGTAAATGTATATACAATCAATTGCAGAGAGACATGAGCTTTGTTTTCTTTTTTTTTAAGTCAGTTGGTGCAGAGCACCAGAGCTTAGTTACTGGTACAGGCACCGGGGTAAGTACAGAAGGGCAATTTTAGTATATTTGAGCATATATAATTTTACTTTTCGAGTTATTTTAAAAAAAAAAAACCTCGTCATTGCTGATTGGCACCGAGTCATGGATGAGGTTGCCAATGGTATCCAGTTTGGCATCAAGGGCTGCCTTGGCTGCTTGCACCTCTTCCTCTTTCTCTGTCGTTTGCTTCTTGTTCTCATTGGTGCTGTTTATCACCTCTGTTGCATCCAGCTTCAACTACACAAACCCCACAAGTAATTACTAGAAAAGTTAATCGTGAGTTATAACAACCAAAGATAGAAAATATAATCTCAATAGGTAAATGTGAGTGTCCAGTAACAATACATCTGCATTTCTTCATTTTAAATTTTAGCCCGAATTTAATCGTAGAGCGCTGATACACACCATTTCAGCTAAGTGTAAGTCATAAACCAATCAAAATGACAAAATATGAGGTTTAAAATTGGCTGTCACATATCAGTGCTGAACAGCTAACAACAATATCAAGTGCCTGGTGACTACAGTACAACAAGCAGCCAAGATTGGAATTGCTAATTGATCGTACCAGCACTAGGTGTTCAAGTACCAACAGTATACTGCTACTGCAATGTTATTACAAAACAAGTACATTTCTTTCTCTTGATCTTGTGGGTCTCCACTATGCATACACATGAAAACAGACACCTTGCAAGAAATTGAAAAGGAACGTTCTATAGGCTATGAAGGGTGTTATACCACTTTGAGCCGGGCAACCTCTTTGTTTATCTTGTTGAAATCCTTCCTCAGCGACTCCAGTTCGAATTGTCCTGAAATTTCAATAGCAGTTTGATTGATACAAAAAAAAAACAACAACCAGTTATTCACAGCAGCACCTTGTGAAATGTAAAGATAGAGTTGCACTGCACTTAAAGAGATTAGGTACACAACATTAACTAAGCCATTATTTGGAATCCGAAATGTTTGCAAGTTCACTATTCAAAAGAAAACTCCCAATTTGGTTTTCTATACTACAAAAGCTGGAGTGTGCTGCCCTGCTTCAAACACAATTCCAAATATAGAAATGGCCTGATGCTACAATTGGACATCAGTGAAAAAAAATAAAAAATCATAGCTTGTAGATCTCAAGCCCCTCTACTAGCATATTTCTTTCTGAAACTCCGATCTTCTCCTCCAGCAATGAAAATTCGGGATTTTAGAGAGCAAAAAATAGTAAACAGATTTAATAAAAAAAAGTACGCTGGCGCCATTCCTTGTCGAGATTGATGATTTCATCTACAATCTCGACGCTAGCGAAGCGCCGCCGCTGAGACTCGCGCACGATTTCCGGATCGAACCCCTTCTCTGCTCTGAATAGATTAATATCCAACATTTTCTTTGTAGTTTTTCCTGCAGCTTCTCTCTCTGTTCCTCTTGAAAGATAGCTTCTCTTTTCTCGTGGTTAGCTAATAAATCATGCACGGAATGATATAATGGAGTCGTTAGAGGTTTTAGGGAGAAAGTCTGGTAACGGCAGGAGTCGATAGTCGATACCAATTCGACTCTGACTAGGGTTTCTGAAATCCAGATGCGCTGTGGCGAAAGTCATATAGTGCGCTACACTACACCATATGGCATACTATGCCCATATGTGGGCATAGTGACAAATTAAAAGTTCGGGTTCGGTTCGATGAACTAAAAAATTTGTAATTCGGGTATAATTCGGAAAAGATTCGGTATAACAAGGAAGCAAAAAAAAAAAAAAAAAATCCCAACAAAAAGTAAAATAAAAAAAATTTGGCTTTTTTTGGCGTTTTTATCGAGAATAATTCGTAATTCGCATTTTATACGCGTTTTATTCGCGAATAAAACGTATTATACGTTTTTCCGCGTATTAAACGGAGTTCGGTGCGGTTATGTATAAAAAACGAATTATACGCAAATTATACGCGTATAATTCGCGTATTATGTCACTATGTATGTGGGGAGGATTGAAGGGGACTGGTTTGACAGAACCAATTTGGATCCGATGCCCATCGGATTCAAAGTGAGTTCGATGGGTTCGATGACCGTTCGATCTTCTTTAAAATTCGCGCCACAACTTTCGTGTTTGCTTTAAAATTAGTGCGTACAAATCTTAAAGTGAATCGGACGGTTCCAAAACTCATCGGACCCAAGCTGTTCTCCTGGTTTGACTAATTAATTGAAGGAAGAGTTGGGCTCAAGTTTGGATCAATGAATTTCTTGGGGTACGGGTTTGCGATTCTATGGTCTGGTTTCTTAGTTTGGCGCGTTTTCTATTTGCCAATTGCATGTCTCACATGTCTAATTCATGATTTAATTAATTGATGCAATTACGGGTAAGTAACTAATGTCAAAATTGAGGATCTGCTCCAGAATTCAATCATTCAAGAAAAAAGAAGGGAATTAATAGAGGTGAGAAGCGATGAGACCGGATCTGACAGTGACCGAGGTTGTTCATCTGCTTCATAGTAGAAAAATCCAAAAGGGACAAGAGGGGATCGGAGGGGAGAAAAAATGAAATCGTTACACAAAATTGCTGAATTATGTCACCTCCAAATCAAAGTGTAGAGAGAGTAAACTATCCCTTTTCACTATGTGGTGTTCTAAAAATTAATACCGTACATTGTACTAGTGTGAGGAATTTACTTATTAAATACCGTCAAAAGTGTTTTAATTTTATATTCTTCAAAATTTAACAAATATTTTGGGATAATATAATTTAAATGATAACATCATTATTCATGAACTTGTGAAGAGAAGTTCTATAAATATTTTAAAATTGGAACACTTCAAGCATTACTATATAATTTAATTACAACTATTTTTTTCCAAAGTCGTCTTGAAAAATAAAATTACGTATTAGAAAAATATTTTGGTCTTAAATCGAGGCAAATACAAATATACAATAGAATAAAACTTAAAAAATGCAAAATATATACAAAATATCAATAAATGATTGCATAAAAGTATTTAATTGTGAGCATCAAGTTAGTTATACCCCAGAAAATGATGAACATTTATTAGTAAAATAATTAACAATTTTTAATCATGCGTTTATATATATACTTGGCATGTCTTATACCTTTAAACTCAACCGTCTTTATGAAGACATTGTTATCATCTCGAGAATCGGATCAAATAAAATGCAAATGAGCTAATGAGATCATAGTCACAAGATCCGCAAATTATTCACAAATAATTTATTTTTTTAGTGATGGCGAAACGAACGCTGAATTATTCGGTCAACATAATCTTCATATGAAAATGTACTTGTACAAAAAAAAAATTACATTATTTTAGATTCTTTTAACTAAATAGATAGAAAATTACTATTTTAAGATGATTTAGAATCTTTAGATCAAGTCTAAACAATTGTTAAAAAAGTTTTAAAAAACATAAAATTTGGTTTCTAAATACATTTTCATATGAATGCATATCATCATATCCTGAAGAAGAGCCTCATCAAGGGTGTGTAGCAGCCCCCGGCAAGCAGCAGCATAGTGTATATGTTGCCAGTGGACTGACAAATGGGGATGGTGGGCCCCGCACGAGCCGAAGGCTACATCGCGTGGTTTCAGCCTAGTTTCAGATAACCCCACAGTAGAACTAAATGAATCGACCATTAGAAAGGACTTAGCTGGTGCGACCTAGAGCTCTACAAAATGGAAATTTTTCCATAATAAACCTGGTTTTATGGTCGTACATGGCTCAATCTGTGTTGTTGTATGACATATCAAACAATTGAATATAACACAAATGTAGGATGTCTCCCCTGACTTCATGATTTGACCCTCAAGTTTCACAATTACAACAAAATTTCAAACAATGCCCAAGGACAGTTATGCAATAGCAACAACGTTCTTACAAAAATAACAAAAGGATAATAAAATGCTGTGCACAAAAGAATCTTTAAGCAGGGATTTGAAGGATAAGAAAAAAAATAAAAGCTAACAAAATGATCCAAACATTTTTCAGTCCCTGCATACATGACATGTCGTCATGTCACACGGCCCCATCAGCAGCATGTCAGATCATACTGGTCCGGAAATAGAGATCCTTAGAAGCAAAGGATAGCAGTGCTCTGCATCATAGTTAGGCCATGACGCATCTTTCCCTCCCAGAAATTTCTGATGCGAGCTCCAAATCAAATCATCATAATGCTCCACCAATTCATAATTCAATCCAGTCTCTCTTATCCTCTCTATAAATTTGTGCAACGAGTCACCTCTCTTGGGGCTGAGAAAAATAGCCTCAGATGCCTTGGACTGCTTCAGTAGGCGTTTCACCACTCGAGCAAGGCTCTCATGAAATTCCTTGAAGAAAGTACTAACAGAATGCAAGGGGAAATATGCAAAAAATTAATACAGGAATACACAGCCAATAAGAATATTCAAAACATAAAGAAAGTACAAAGAACAAACTGAGATTCAAAACACGAGCACCTAGAAAACAGCAAATTATCATATGTACTCCTCAATATACTCATCTAATTAATACAGCTAACCCTCATCTAATAATATGAGGAAAAATCATCCAAAATGTCCCTCTTGCCTTCCCTTTGAGCAAAGATTAACATGTAAGCGGTGTACTTCGGCCATTTATGAAATAAACAGCTCTTGGAGGCTTTATGTGCTATTTCATATGCTGTAGGGACAGTTCACATGATTTTCACCTTGCAGGGGTATAAAATTATTTACTGAAGTTTGCAAGTACCCATGAAATTGCACCTCACAGAGGCATTGCATGATTGCAATGCTACTGAAATCCTCACATCACTTCTTTTCCTTCTTCCAGGACAAAAAAATGAAGAAAATAATTTGAAAGCATAAATTATAAATTTGAGAAAAGGGAGGTGCAAAGTGAAAGTTGAAGCATACCAATCACTAGCAATAATTACATCAAATGAATTCTCTAATTCCAGCTTAATTTCCTGGTCCCAGTGCAGTATCACTGATTTAACTTTTGTGTCCCCAAAAAGCTCTCCATTGTTGTCAACATTATGCTGAATATCTGACGGTTAATGAATTACAAGGGACAAAAAATATGAAGCAACTTGTATCCTGATATCTAGTAAGGATTTAATTATAATGTTTATTTAAAAGGATACAGTCGACAACTTGTGGATTTCCATCAGAAATTATGACTTCACTTGCATCAGTGCATGCAGCAACTGCGAAACCTGCTAACCCGTAACCTGACCCAAGTTCAAGCACTCGTTTGGACCTTTTTTAGAGTTTAGAAAAAAAAAAAAAAGCCAGGGATTCAGTATTAAATTACAGTGTTACTATATTGCAAGATTAAAGAGCAAAACATTCTTAATCATTCAATACTTGTATCTATTCTATGCCATTTTAGTTTAAAGAAAAATAAAGCACCTGAAGATATTTGCACGGTTAATACAGTAGTAGGCAAGAACATCTTCTGATGGCCAGCGACCTAATACAAAAAAGTGAGGAATAGTGAAAAAATATTACAAGTTCACATATTGCGCTGCATAAATGTGAACACATCCGGTATGCACCTGCTAAATGAGAAATATTTCATGTGCACCTTTCCTTCCTCTCTTAACTTTCTTTTTCAAATACCCAATTTGGGTATGTTCTGATAAAGATATATGTCATATTTTATCATGTTGTTTCATATTTTGCAGGTTATACCTGAAATACCCACTTCATTTATGATTCATATTGGCTTAACAATTCTAATTACAAAGAGAAAGCACAAACACAGAGAGCCTCAGTACTAATGTTAATTAAATAACTGAAGGGACTTACATACTAAGCCTGTGGTGTCAATGTTATACTTGGTAGAAACTTCAAAGTCATTCAGTTCTATTGTGTCCTCCCTTCTCTGACTGCATTTAATTTTGTATAAATTGCTCAAAAAATCTTCTCTTCCTTAATTGTCTTCAAATAAAGTTGAAGCTATATGATAAAAAGATAAAATTATATAACTAACACCAAATTTAGTTCCTTATCATTTCCAATTGGTAAATTATAGGCTATACAGATGTCCTTTCCACTTGATGAAATCAGCAAACTTTCAGCTAATTGATCCTCTAACACTCGGCAATTAATCAGGTTAAATCCAGTGCTAGTCCTTCTAGATACATTCTCAGTGCAAGGTTGACCTGCTCAAAATTCGAACATATTAGAAGTTGAAATTACTCGTCATTTCCAGTACTAAATTGCAATTTCACCGATCAACTGAAAACTCCTAAAATGGATGAGGTACTGAGATAATTTATAGGTACCAGAGAGGGGTGAAGAAGGAGGTCGGAGGGATTGGCGAAGTATCTTCCACCTGAGAGATGCGCTCGATTTCGAACTTTCCATTAGATCTCTCTCTCTCGCTTTCTTGGATTGACCAAGAAATGAAAATAAAGGAATTGGAGGGGACGACGGAGACTCCGAACAGTGGATTTCCTAGCTATGTCCTATGTATCGTTCGATTTAATTTGGCAAAAAAAAAAAAATCGTTCGATTTCATTTATTTTTTTTTTCAGTAAGGTGAACATATTATTTTCTCTCCTCTTATTTCGTTTTATTTTTTAAAAATTCGGAGCACATTCCTCGATTTTCTACCATTGGTTATTCTAATATGATAAAATAATAGCTATTTTTAATTTGACTATTCTAATTATTCTTGTTTTATAATCAAATATGAAAATTAGCTTTGATATAACAAGATAATATTTTTCGAGTGAATGATCACACGTTCAAAATCCGAATAAAAATCTCTATTAGATTTAAAAAACAGTTAGATGATTTAACCTCCGACTTTACTTAAACAAATCTCTCATTTTCTTATTTAATAACGACGGGTAAGCACACTGAACTGCGACAATACAATCAAAATTTTCATGTGTATCATTTTAAATAATAAAATTTAGAAAACAGTATGTACTATATTATTAATAATATAAAAATTGTTAAATTCGGATGTTGAAATTTGAAGTCATCATACACTAAAGCTCGTGATAATTTAAACGTGATGAAAAAAATATATATATCGAACTCCCTCGATCATGGACCGTTCCTTTTGTATCAGTCGGTCCAGATTGAATAATGCACTCAGTACTCATTTGACGAACTTTAGACAAATTATTGGTAATGTTTGAGGAACAGTTAAAACTTAAAACAGATCCGTAACACATACCCGTGATACAATTAAATATAGAGGGATGTTTCTATGCATCTAAGGACCTATTTGTAAAATGAACATATTTTCATTTCAAAGTTCAAACAGTCGATCCGACCGTTCAACATTATCTCCATACTAAAATGTACTTGGAGGTCAAATTTTACATTTTTTTTGAATTTTTTTACTATTTATTAAGTATTTTACAAAACTAGTCACCATTGAATTTTGTATCCATCTTAATAAATAGTAAAAAAATTCAAAAAAATGTAAAATTTGACCTCCAAGTACATTTTAATATGGAGATAATGTTGAACGGTCGGATCGACTGTTTGAACTTTGAAAATAAAAATATGTTCATTTTACAAATAGG